>VMDO01022590.1:0-13151 GCA_007922755.1 Pedetes capensis | reverse complement strand
TCATGGGGTAGACACTACCCATGTATGGTTAATTCAATTGAAATTGAAATTAAAAATTTAAATTCAAGACCTTTATCACACTAGCCACATTTCAGTTACTAAAAAGCTGCAGGTTGCTGAGTGTGGTAGTACGCACCTGTATTCCCAGCACTCAGGAGGTTGAGGCAAGAGGATTCAGAGTTCAAAGCTAGCCTGAGCAACACAACAAGTTCCAGGCCAGCCTATGCTACATAGTGTGACTCAAAAAACCAAACCAAAACTACTACTACTACTAGTACTACTACTACTAGTACTACTACTACTACTACTACTACTACTAATAATAATAATAATAATAATAGTAATAATAATTACTAAACCAAAAAGAAAAAGCCTGCATGTGGCTAATGGCTACCATATTGAATGTTCAGATAAGGGATATTTCCATCATGAAAGAGAGTTTTATCAAACAGTGCTGTTCTAGTCTGGAGTATTAGTTGTCCTACATAATTTATGTAATTAAATCCAATTATTATTTAATATGATTTAATTTATCACAGAGTAACTGTGTAACTACACAATTTGGTAGATCATAAGTCAGAGAAACCTCCAGAAGCTTTGTTTCTTCTTTTATTTCAATTAGATGTCTTAATTCTTTCTTATGAGTCTTTTATGGGCATTCCTAAGGATCCATGTTTCCACCTGTGTATGAATTCTGTGGATATATTTATACAACAAATATCTGCCCCTCTTGTAATTGAAGGAAAATGAAACAAAACAGGAAGCAAATATATCAAATGAAATATTTAACTGAAAGATTGGAATTTTTAAATTTTTCATTACTTTTGGCTTTCAAAAAATTTAGCTGCAACTCATAGGAAGAGATATGTTTTGTATTGGAACCTAGTACAAGCACATACCAACATGAATGAGACAAAAGTTTCACAAAATAGTACCAGCCTTTATGACACACATCTGATTAGTTGGTTTTTGTTTTTTGGTGTGTTTTGTGTGTGTGTGTGTGTGTGTGTGCGTGTGTGTATGTGTGGTTGTTGACTTTTGTGGGGGTTTTGTTGTTTGGTTGGTTGTTTTCTTTTCCCAATGCTGAGGACTGAACCTAGGGCCTTGTACTTGCTAGGCAGGTGCTCTGGCACTAAACTTAAATCCTAAGCCCTGGTCTGGTATTTTATATCTCTTTCTCTTGCTTCTTCCTCTTCCTTTTCTTCCTTCTTTTCCTCGTCCTCCTCCTCTTCCTTCTTTTACTGCTGGTTATCCGAAACACTGAGTTTATGACTCACAAAAGGATTCCCTGTAGTTTGAACTGCGCTCATCTGGACCAGGGGTGGCAAAGTCAAATGCTTAAAGGAGCTGGACAAATAAGTAGAGATGGTTGTGTGGAGGCTGTAGGAAAATGGAGAGCTCATGATCCCTGATAGGTCTCAGTATTACTCAGCTCCAGCCAAAACTATCCATGTAGGAACACAGTTCTCTGCTACCAGAACTGCTGATTGTTAAAGAGATATCAAATGTCCAGGCATTTTTGTGAAACTTCTCCATTTCAAAGTGTGGCAAGTAGTCCTTTAAAAATGTTGAACATTTGTCAGCCAAAGATAACAATTCTCTCATATGGCACTGGTCTGATTAAGGGTTAATTTTCCAGTTCTAGGAGTACAATCAGAAGCATTTTATTTTTCCTGTAAATGAGAGTGTAGAATCCCCCCAAATTGATTAGCAGGGACTGAGCAGGGAAGAAATGAAGGCTCTTCAGCTGCAGGAGGACTTAAACATGGACATTTCTCCAGGAATGAAGCTGTGCTGGGTGTCCGCTCTCTGCCAAGAAGGATAGGGGGAGTCGGTTGTTTCAACAGCATAGAGTTCTCAAGAAACTAGGTTTACTTTTCTCTGGTTAGAGAAGGGAGAGGAGGTCCATAGCAGGTTTCAGCTAAGGCTGTCCCTCAGAAATGCCCATTAGGCCTTTTCTTGTTGAAGATTCTCACACTTACCTAAACTGGCTAGGTAGTCCAGAGCTGGGCTGCCAAGGTACACAGCCTATCAGCCATTTTGAAAGGTCTAAAACTAAATCACACATAAATTTCAGTCATAAATCCTACTATTAAATAATTAATAGGTTATATCAGCCACTTTACATCCAAGGCCTCTGGGTTTTATCTAAACCACCTACAATTACCAATATTAAGTAAACTTTGTATTTTGGAATCATTTGGGGCTTATAGAATTTATAGAAAAGTTCCTGAAGCTGGGCATGGTGACACATGCTGGTAATCCTAGCACTCAGGAGGACAGTAAATTCAAGGCCAGCTGGGTTACATATCAAGTTCCAGGTAGCCTGAGCTATGACACCCTGACTCAAACAAAACAAGACAAAGCAAAACAAACTCTGTGTGTGTGTGTGTGTGTGTGTGTGTGTGTGTGTGTGTGTGTGTGTGTGCTCCAATTTCCCTGATGTTCACCTGTTATTTAACCAAGGTACCTTTGGCAAAACTAAGAAACTCACATTGAAATATAACTTTTAACTGACCTATTTCATTTGGATTTCATCAGTTTTTTCAATACCATTCTTTTTTCTTCCAGAATACAATGCAGTTTCTACATTGCAATATATATGTTTACAAACACACACACACATATGCATTTCCACCTAATATTTTGGGAATCAAACTAGCAACCAAAAAAATAACCAAAGTCTTACTGCCATGTAGTCACTAGGTCCTAGGGAGGAGACTATCTCAGGGACTCCTTCATCATACTCACTCAGTTTGAGATGCTAATTTCACCTAGGCCCTACACATAGCCATAGGTGTCTGAATCCCTGTTGATTGGCCTAACACAGTGTGTGGCATGTGGCCAATATACACAGAATGAGCATTTATTGCATGTCTAGAAATAAGAAATAATAGAAACCTGAAGAAAGACAGAAAAGTTACTTCCTGCCCAGAAATCACTATCTAGAATTAATGCCATCTTGAAATACCAATGTTTGTAATGGTTTTCCAGGGCTACTATAACAAAATACCACAAACCACATGGCTTAAACAATAGAAATGTATTGTCTCACAGTTCTGGTATCTGGAAGTCTGAAATCAAGGCCTCATCAGGGTTGGTTTCTCCTGAAGGTTGTGGATATCGCTCTTCTTTTTGTGTCCCCAAAAAGTCTTTCTTCAGTGCATGTCTGTATCTTATCTCTTCTTACAGAGACATCAGAACAGATTGTGTTAGGATCCATCCTAATGAATTCATTCTAACTTAGTCACCTCTTTAAAGACCCTATACCCAAATGTAGTCACTATGTTAGGGATAGAGCATATGAATTGGGGGGAACAGAACTCAGAGCATAACAATGCTGAACAAATTTGAAGTTTAGGGTTTAAAACAAGAGAAAAAGGGAAAAAAAAAAAAAAGCAATCTAAAGAACTTTCCTAAATCCAAATATCACTCATCCCCAGAAGACTAGTCTGTTGTCTTTCCTGAGTATTTTAACAACTTTCCTGCATGGCTAGACCTATGCTAGCTACTGACATATGGCACTGCCTCACTCTATGACAGTGCAATCCTCTCAACTGACTGGATCTCTGAAATACCTTCTGCCTACTTGGTACAACGCTGAAAAGCCTCTTATGGTTTGAATTGAAAATGTCCCCCAAAGGTCATGTGTTTGAACATTTAGGCTCCAGCTGGAGGCTCTGTGCCGGGAGGCTGTGGAATTCTATGAGGTAAGCCCTAGCTTTACAGAAGTGGGTCACTGGGGGGCGGCCTTTGGTTTTATGTGAAGCCCTGGTTTGGTAGTTCTCTGCTCTTGATCTGCCATGACATGAGGTTCTCACCACATGCCTTGTAGCCTGCCCTGCCACCATACCTCCCTGCCGCTGTGGACTGAAATCCTTTAACCATGAGCCCCAATAAACCAGGCTTCCCATAAATTTGTTTCTGTCAGGTATTTTTTCCCCCCACACTGATGACCAAGCTCGCTAACACACCTCTAGACCTTGTTTTCGACACATATTTGTTTGAGTGGCTGGAGAAAAATAAATACCTAGACCCAACACCTTGCAAAGAAGCGGAAGTCTAGCCATTAATGGTCATGAGGCTGTCACTGCCACTAGGCAGTGTGAAGCCTTTTTTATGAGTAAAATTCTATGCTTCTAAGAATGTTGCTGTTGTTGTTGTTAGGTGCCGTCGAGTTGGTATCTGACTCATAGTGACCCTCATAGGGTTTCCAATGGCTGACTGTTTCGGGATTGCCTTGGGAGTGGATTGCCAGGTCCTTCTCCCATTTTTGCGGTGCTGGAAATTGAACTCGGGACCTCAGAGACTGCAGCGCAGCGCTCTACCAACTGAGCTAAATCCCAGCCCTCTAAGAATGTAGGTGGGTCCAAAACACTTTTCTAACTCATTGTGTGTGTCTGTGACTCTGCATGTGTGTGCACAATCCTTCACTCATCAGAGATTGTTAGAAATTTTTTAAGCTTATCCATAAGGCTGCAATCTTTGTTTGAAGACGTTCAAGAGCAAAAACAATCAGTGTGCAGGCGTTGCCTGACTGGGAGGGGACTGAGAGAAAAATTAAATAATGAACGGGCCAAGGGCACTAGGGGCAGGAATAAGCCTTGGAAGCAAGCACTTTGATAAAGAAAACAAAGGCTGCAGGGGGAAAGCAATTAATGGGGAAGAGGCCAGGACAAAACTGGGCCAAGGGAAAGCCGCTGGAGAACAGGAGGAAAAGGGAGCTGACCGGAATGGAGGAGCAGCGCTCTGACCAATGTGCTGCCCAGGCCATCATTAGCCCAGAATTATCAGGCACCTGAAACAACAAGGTCAAGAATGTGACCCAAAGGATAGATGAAATATTTGTTTAGGAAACTGCATGCTGAGAGAAAGGCCTAAAGAGTTAAATTGGGGCACCTACCATTTCTGATTAGAGTTATACGAGAATTCAAGGAACGCCTATGGGGCTGGGGAAATGCTTTTCATAATGTACTGAGGAAAGCTGAGAGTAGTCTGAGGGTGGAGAGAAGGCTGGCTCTGTCTGATTCCTTGGAGTGGGGAGCACAGAGGGCAAGGGAGGGCCCCAGGGGAAAGGCTGGGCCTCAGCCCCTCCCCAGCATGGCCAGCGGCCCCGCCCGCCAAGGCATCCGGATTCCAGGCCTCCAGCACAAAGGGCCCTTCCCCCCTGTCAGCCTTCCTGTTCCCTGGGATTGTGTGGCCCAACCCTTTGATCAAACTAGGGCATTATGCCTACAGACAACTGCTTTCAATATCAAGGTTTCAGGGCTGGCTCTCGGTCCCCTTGGAGTTCCCCAACAAAAGGATTATGTCTGGCCCTTGTAGGATTTTGGCTCTACCCCTTGAAATGACCAGGTCCCTAACAGGACTTTCTGACATTGTCCCAATTGCACAAAGTGCTGTCAGGAGATGGGCGTGGTGGATGTGTCCTGAACATAATTGCCCAGCATAGGGGTTCTGGTGATTGTGGCTTAAATGCTTTTTTGCCAATTCCCAAGGTGGAAAAGAATCCACGTTTGACCAAGGGAACCTCTGATAAAGATTTACCTGAAGGAAGGGATGAGCTGGGAGCCAGGACTCTTAGGTTCCAGGCCTGGTTTTGCAGTTTATTTTCTAAGTCCCTCAGTCACTCAGCTTCTTTGGGTCTGAGTTTGCTTTTTAATAACATTAGAACTTTCATAAAAGATCCACCTTCAGCCACTAGGCTGCTGGCTCTCTCTTGACCAGCCTGCTCTGAAGACTAAGAGCATCTCCTTCCCATCTCTCAATAAATCCACTCCTTTTTCTACTTTAAAACAATCAATCAATCAATAAATAATAGAAGTTCATGCTAAGTATGGTGATCCACACCTGTAATCCCAGGACTTGATAGGAGGAGGCAGGAGGACCATGAGTTCAAGGCCAGCCTGGGCTACATAGTGAGACCTTGTCTAGAAGAAGAGGAAGAAGAAGAAGAAGAAGAAGAAGAAGAAGAAGAAGAAGAAGAAGAAGAAGAAGAAGAAGAAGAGGAGGAAGTTGAAGTTTAATCTTTATAAGCTCAGGTATTAGATTTTAAATTTTATTATTCCCTCAATGTCATGTGTTCCTCATGTTATGCCCCTTGCAATGATGTAAGTACTATGCATTTCATCAGCTTCAAGAAATCACTAAATGGGGCCAGCCTGGTACCATGGTGCACACCTATAATCCCAGTGACTCAGAAGGCTGAGGCAGGAGAATCCTAAATGCAAGGCCACAGGCAACCTGAGCAATTCAGTGAGACCCTCTCTCAAAATAAAATCTGGTGGTATAGTTCAGTGGTGGAGTGCTTGCCTTGCATGTGCAAGACCCTAGATTCAATCCCCTAGTACTGAAAAAAGAAGAAAGAGAGAAAGAAGAAAGAAAGAAAGAGGGAAAGGAAGAAAAGAAAGAGCTAAAGGGAAAGGGGAAATGAAGAGCCTCTTCAAAAACTATTTCAGGTGATAACACCATTCTCCTTATCTGCCAGTGTAATAAGGAATTGATGTCCAACAAGGGCAGACTGGAATGATGTTATTTAGAGAAAATATAATGGCAATTTTATTCTAAAAGGACCAGTTTCTCTTGCCCTTTGCCCCATGAACCATTTCTCTTCCCTAGTGAGAAGAAATATTTCTTACTGCAATTGCAAAAAAGTGAAACAGGTGCAAGACAAGGGAAATTCAGCTACTTGAGATCGATGGAGACTTGCCTGTAGTCTATATATGTAACAGAATACTCATTGCTAGAATAACTGCTATCTTGAGAGAGAAGTAATTTTCACAGCTACCAGATTTCAGTATGGAAAAGCTCCTACTGCGAGTCACAGACCACCTGGACTTCAATGCCTATGCTATCACTACTAGGTATGTTATCTTGGTCAAGTTGCTTAATCTATACAACTTTACTGTTTTTGTCCATGCAACAGGAATCATACTATTATTTTGATGAAATGAAATAAGACAGGTAAAACATTTACAGTACTTCCTGGCACACAATCAGCAATTGATAAACCCAAGTTGTCATCATTACTACCTGAAGTCATTGCATCAGTGCTGAGAAATGTAAATTCATCTGGAACAGCCATAAAGTCATGCAAAATGGGAAGGACAGCAGAAACAAATTATAAGTAAACAAGGAAAGGAGATGAGAGAAAGATGGTAAAGCAAGCAAGAGGGAACCTCTTCTGTTCACCTCTGCAAAAAGGTTGCCAGAAAACATTCCTTATCCATAAGTAAAGGTACTTCTGTTCTCAGAAATATATCATGCCCTACAGATGAAGGGAAGGAAAATTTGGCCAAATTATAGGTTCAGAAGACAGACCCTCAAATATTAGTATAGAGAGAAGAAGAAGAGAATTTGCAAAGCAGCACCCTTAATCATATTAATCATTGCATATAATAGTCAGCAATGTCAAAATCAGGCCCTCATTGAGATTCGCATCATTACCCTAAAGTAATTAAACTGCTGCCAATATCCCACATCACGTGAATCAGTTCTACCTGGAATAGCTATTAAAGTTATAATCATGCCCCATTTAAAGTATTGACTTCATGAATATGATTGAGAGCTTGTGAAATGAGGTAAAATTTGTCTAATCCTTCAAGGGAGGAAAGGGATAAACGTGCTGCTGATGGCAGACATCAATCACCGGGTTATAAGCTCCAGTCGTGTCTGCCGACTTTCAGAAATCCAATACAGAATGAGTCCCGTATGGATTGCTGGGCTATTTTAGAAAAGCTTGCATTAAGTTGTGATTCCCATTGATTTCCCATTTCTTTTACTCTTTAAGTTCAACTATAGAAATCCCTACTCGGGGAGGGGGGAAACATAGAGGAGGGTAAGGGGTAACCTATATGAATAATGCTTATCAAATTGCATATATGAAAATTGTCACAACGAAAAGCATGTCAAAATGAATCACATTATGATGTACATTAAAAATTTCTAATAAAAAAAAAAAAGAAATCCCTACTCTATCTAAAATGTTGTTAAAAAGACAAAAAGAAAAAAAGAATGATGTGGATCAGACTCTGGATTTCTTTTTCCTATAGGTTTTCTATTTTCCCCCAGAATATCAAAATATTCTCTCTATACAAACCTTATTCTTTAGTAATTTTGTATGTGTATGTGTGTATGTGTTCTAAGGATCAAACCCAGGGTCTTGCACATGTGAGGATACAACAAGAAAAGAACTATCTGTAAGACAAGGAGAGAGCCTGAGAAATAGAAAACCAAACCTGTCAACAATTTGATCTTGGACTTTGGGCCTACAGAGTTCTGAGAAGGAAATTTCTGTTTTGCAAGCCACCCAGCCTATGGTATTTTGTTACAGCACTGCTGGCAAACTAACACAGGTTGCACATAGAAGGACCCATTCCTTGAGAGTATCCAAGACCCAACTGCAAAATACTGGTGCCTTTTTGATGCTTATTAGGGCAGGATGGGAGGAGGAGAATGCTTCTATTTGAGTGCTTACTATATGCAGGCAGTGAGACAGACATTATATAATCCCCACAAGAAGGTGAGAATGTGATTTGTTCTTCTACTGTAGATGAAGAAAGTGAGGCTTAGTAAGTGAAGAACCATGCCTGAGTTTTCCAGAGAATGGTTGGTTGTTTCTGGTTCCAAGGCAGACACCCAGCAGTCTTCCAGGAGCCCTTGACAAGAAGAAAGAGTGTGGGTCAAAGTCAGATTCCGCATAGCTGGTGCTGAGGCACAGTCAGTATTGCCAAGGCCAACATATACCAAAAGCAGTTACTTTGGTACAGTAAAGTGGTTCTGTTCCTGCACTTTGGGTTATAATCATGGCTCTGCCACCTACTAGCTGGAAGATCCTGAGTAAATCCCTATGCCACTAAGCCTCCATTCTTTTATCTGTGAAATAGTCATCCCTCTTAAGATTTCCTAGGGCTTTTGAGGCAATTAGATAAATGAACGCATTTTAGATATTCATAAGCTGTATTAGTCAGAGTCCTCCAGAGAAACAGAAGGAATAAGAAAGAGAGAGAAAGGGAGAGAAACAGAGAGAGATTTATTTTAAGTCATTTGGTTCATGTGATTGTGGGAGGTCTGGTGAATTCCAATTCTAGAAAAAGCCAATGATGTGTGTGGGGTGCACACCTCCCAGTCCGCCTGGAGGTTTGGACAGGCAGCACCACCACGCACACAGATACTAAACACAGTCCATTCGGGACCCTCGGGTGAGGGGCACGGACTCCTGCGGCCCTCGGACCCCGGAGGAGACGGGAGAAAGGAAAAGCCTCAGGCGCTTTTGCCTTCCAGGGGCAAACACCTGTGTTGGTGGTCTCGGTGGTCACGAAGAGACAGCTGTTGCTTTGTCGGTGATCAGACAGAGAGAGCAGGTTCTTTCCTTATTGATGATTGTGATGGGAGAGTGTTCTTTCCTCACCGAAGTTCGGGGGAGAGCAGTGGGAGAGGTGTTTCCTCATCGGTGGTCCGGGCAGGAACAGGTGAGAAGGCCTTGCTTAGCCAGTGGTGTGGGCAAAGAAGTGAAGAGGCAGAAAAGGCCTAAAAAGATCTAGCTGCCCTGGTGCAGCTCATTATATAGCTCACCCATGGAATGACCTGAGCCAATCAGCTTTTGGTCCAATTGTCCAATCAGGAAGGGTTTTGTACAAACATGCAACCAAGTTACTTTAATTTTCCCTAGATTTCTAATTTACAAACCAGATATTCAAAAGTCGTTTTCCCAGTTTGGGAGTTTTTGCCAATTTCCTCCCAATTTTTCCCCACAATGTAGATGAAGTCCAAGGACTGTCTGCTGGAGAAACCCTCTTGTCTAGGGAGGTCAGCCTTCTGTTCTATGTAGGTCTTTAATGGATTGGGTCAAGTCTGCCTGCATTATGGAAAGCAATCTGCTTTACTCAAAGTCCACTGATTAAAACATAAATCTCATCCAAAAACAACCTCACAGAAACATACTGAATAATGTTTGACCAGATATCTGGGTACAGTGGCCTAGCCAAGTCAAAACAGATAATGAACCATCACACAGTACTTGGAACTTAGTAAGTGCTCAGTGAGTGCTCACTCTGGTTACTCTTACCATTCCTATGAAAGTGAAAATCCAAGGGTAGTCAAAGACAATTGGCATGCTCAGTGTTAAACAGAGAAAAACATGCCGGTCTAAAGGGAAAGAGACAGGACTGACCACACTGTCATTAAACCAAACTATTATTTGAAACCCTTTCTTTCTCAGAAAGTGAAAAAGGAACAAGGGTTGGATAAATAGTAGCTGTATTATACTCTGTCTGGGAAAGAGATTATCAATGTCATAATTACAAGATTCATTTGCAAAAAGAATGTAACTGCCTCTTCTGTTGCAAATGGGCCCACTTTTTCTGAAATGACTAAGATGTGGTCAAATTTTCACCTCAACCCCTTACCCTAAGGGGATAGTTTAGGTAAAACCTTCTCATTCATGGCCCTCAATTACTCCCACTGCAACGAAAACTTTTTAGAATTTCAGAGTTGGAACAAACAAGAGTCATCTACCCAAGGAGATGCTAAAGAGGCCACATTGGAAGGTCAAAAGTGGAGCCAAGTAGACAGGACTCTGAGCAACCAACTCATGCATCTACAGAAAGGGTTTTATGGGTTAAAGAAAAAAATCCAAAGTTTTCTAATTGTTTTTTATTGTTTCATTTTTTAATTTGCAACATTTGTACTTATTTGTGGGATACCACCATTATAATTTGATACATGTATATAATGTGTAGTGGGAGAAGGTTGTGGTAATGCACTCCCAAAGCAATCCTGAAACAGCCATTGAAAACCCTATAAGGGTGGCTATGAGCCTACAAATCTACAGCACATAACAACAACAACATATAACGTGCAAAGATCAAATCAAGGTAATTACTATTTCTAACTCCTCAAATATTACATTCTATGTGTTGGGAACATTCGAACTCTTCTCTTCTGGTTATTTTGAAATGATAATTAATTAATGTACAATCTAGCTATCCTACTGTGATATTGTTGTTGTTGTTGTCATTAGGTGTCATCAAATCTGTGTCCAACTCATAGCAACCGTACGTACAACAGGTGAAACAGTATTGTTAGTGTTTCTCTGCTATTCATAAGGTTTTCAATCACTGATCGTTTTTTGGGAATGGGTTGCCAGGTCCTTCTCCCAAACCTACAGCACCTGGTATTCCCAGGCAGTCTCCCATCCAAGTGCTAATTAGGCCTGACCCTGCTTAGCTTCCAATATCTGACGGGATCAGACGCCACAGTGGTATGGCTGCAGGCTACTGTGCTATAGGACATTAGAACTAGTACCCTATCTAACTGTATTTTGGTCCCCATTATCCAACCTCTTCCATCCCTTCCCTCCTGCCCTTCCCATCCTCTAATACTTCTGCTCTCTACTTTTATAAGATTGACTTTTTTAGCTTGCACAAATGAGTGACAATATGTGGTATTTTTTTCTTTCTTTGCCTGGCTTACTTTACTTATTAAAAATAAGTTTGATGGATTTGGCTCAACATCTCATCTGATGTTACCATATCCCTCTCAAGTGTCCTTTTATTTTATGCTAGAGGATTCTTAAGACAGGCCTCCCTACGTTGTGAAACAAATTATTCTGTTACATCTTTAGGGAGCATAAGTGATCAGAAAGTGTTTTTGTACATTGAGGCCAGGGACATCCCTTATAATTCCAGACTATTATCACCTACTCTTACCTGGAGAGAAGGAAAAAAAAAAAAAAAAAAAAAAAAAAAAAAAAAAAAAAAAAAAAAAAAAAAAAAAAAAAAAAAAAAAAAAAAAAAAACAGGATACAGGATAAAGAAGAAAGGGCAGGGAAAAGAGGACAAAGAAGATAATTTCAAGCCAGGTTTCCAAAATTTAGTTATATATTGCTTAATAATTTCCAGAAGGCATAATTGACATGCCATGAACTGTATGTATAAAGTGTACAACTGGATGAATTTTGACATGTATACACACCCATGAAACCATCACCAACAACAATCAAGATACTGACCATAATCACTCCCAGAAATTTCTTTTTACGACTCTGTAATCGCTCCTTCTTACCCCTCTCTGACATCCATCCACAGGCAACCACTGATCTGCTTTCTATCTACAGATTACTTGGCATTTTTAGGATGTTATTTGAATGGAATCATTCAGTACGTACTTGCTTTTTGTCCTTTTTATACTCTGGCTTAATTAACTCAGTATAATTACTTTAAATCTATTAATGTTGCAGTATGTATTAGTAATGTATTTCTTTTTATGAGTGAGAAATTTGCCATTATATGGGCATACCACAATTCGTTTATCCACCCACCTCTAGGTACCATTTGGATTCTTTTCAATATTTCACTATTGCACATAAAGCTGTTATGAATGTCTGTACCAGTCTTCGTATGGACATATGTCCATTTCTATATCTAGTAGAATGGCAAGATCATAGTGTAACTTTTTAAGAAATTCCCAAACTGCTTTTCAAATTGATAGTTCATTTCCACCACCAGTGTGTGAGAGTTCTGGTTCCTCCAATATACTTGCCAAAACATGATGTAGTTGTCTTTTTAATTTTGTTGTTGTTGTTGTTAGGTGCCATCAAGTCCAACTCATAATGAGCCTATGTGAAACAGGAGAAACACTCCCTGATGTTAGGGCTCCTCTGCTATCCATAGGGTTTTATCTTTTCTTTTCTTTTTTTTTAAGAGCTCAAGAAGAGAGAAGTTTTATTATCAAAATCCTTGATAGAGACCCTTGGAAATAGAAACTTCCATAGAATTTTCATGGCTGATTGCTTAGGGATTGTTCAGGGAGTGGGCTGCCAGGTACTTTTCACATTTGTTTTAGCCATTTTAATATGTGTGTGGTAGTATGACATTATGGTTTCAATTTACATTTCTCTAATGACTAATGATGGTGAACATATTTTTACGAGCTTATTCACCATCCATATATCTTTTGGGGGAACTACCTATTTAAATCTTTTCCCCAATTTTAATTGAGTTTATTTTCTTATTATTTTTTGAGAGTTCTTTATGTATTCTGGACACAAGTCATTTATCAGATGTGAGATTTTCAAATATTTTTTTCCTAGTTTTGTGACATGTCTTTTCATTTTCTTTTTTCTTTCCTTTTTTCTTTTCTTTTTCTTTCTG
>VMDO01022589.1:0-26498 GCA_007922755.1 Pedetes capensis | reverse complement strand
GATGCCTACCTAATATTGCTGTTCTTAATAGCCAGAATTTGATAGAATTCACATGTCCATCAATTGGTGAATTGAAAGTTAGTGTTATATCCTTATTATGGAATTGTGCTTAGTAATTTAGCAAAATACAATATCCATAAATATAGCACCAGTAAATATCAAAAATGTGTTAACTGAAACAGAAAGTACTGCATATTGTGTGATTTGCTGTATATAAGTCTAGAAAGGGAAAAATAAATCATTGATAGAAAATAGATTGGTGATCCAGGTGCCTGTGGTGCCTGCTGGTAATCCATGTGACTTAGTAGAAGGTGGCAGAGGATTGAGAGCTTGAGGCCAGAGGAAGCCACACAATTTATCAAAGGCTTTCTCAATTAAAAAACAAAAATAAAAATGTGTTGGGGATGCCATTCAGTGATGGAGCATTTGCTTTACATGTCTGAGGCTCTGGTTCAGTCTCCAATACTGAAAGGAAAAAAGCTCGTCTCTGGTAATAGGAAGCAAAAGTTGAGAGCCTGGGCTCATCTGTAAAAGCACTTGAGGAGCAAGAGCTTTTATTTTTAAAAGTTAATAAAAATACTCTATCAAGGATGTCCAACTTTTTGGCTTCTCTGGACCAAATCAAGTAAAAAGAAATTGTCTTGAGCTGCACATAAATTATATAATATAGTTAGTACCTATACATAATAAGGGAAGTCATGAAGAAAATAAATACTGAAAACCACATGATGTTAAAAGATTTTGTGGGGCCACATTACTACCTGCCCTGGGTTGCATGCAGCTCTCAGGCCATGGGTCAGACGTGTCTGCTCTGTGTCTTCATTGTGATGTTGGTTACACTACTCCACAAGTGCCAAAATTCATGAAGCAGCACATTTTAAATAAATAGGTGGATTTTGTTTTTGATTATACTTACAAATAACAGAGATTTATTTCTTTCACTTCTGAAGACTGAAACTCAGGGATCAGGATGTTGGCATGGTCAAGCTTTGTTGAGAGTCCTCTTTCAGGTTGTAAACTGTCAACTTGTTTTTCTATTGTTGTTGTTGTTAGGTGCCCTCAGTCGGTATCCCACTCATAGTGACCCAACATACAACAGGGGAAACACTATTGTCAGTGCTTCTCTGCTGTTCATAGGGTTTTCAATGGCAGATTGATTCTTGGGAGTGGGTTGCCAGGGCCTCCTCCCAAGCCTACAGCACCTGGTGTTCCCAGGCAGTCTCCTATCCAAGTACTAACCAGACCCAACCCTGCTTAGCTTCCAAGATCTGATGGGATTAGATGCCACAGGGCTACAGCTGCAGGCATTTTTCTATTAGAGTGGTGGAAAGAGAGCAGGAGAGCACTAGTATAATTGCCTTTTATGAGCTCTAACCTCATGAGCTAATTACCCCCAAAGGTTGTATCACTTAACTTCTGATCTCATACCAAGGGTCAATGCTTCAACATGTGAACTTGGGAAAAGTACATACACAGAGCCCTTTCTCCATGCATATTAACAGTGCCAGTATTACTAGATTAGGATGTGCACCAAAGCTAACCAAGAATGTGATCCAGAAGCAACATTCCAATCTTGAACGCAGGTAAAAACTCTTTCTTTCCTATGGCAAATTTAAGTTACAACCACTTATTGTTCTTCATTGTAAAAAGACATGATTTCATACTGTGAACTTTTATATTGATAATGGTTTAGTGAGTGGGAAAAGAATAATTTTGGCCCATGTTCTTTACTTTCCATGAGACTCTTTTGCTCCTGCTTTGATTTTTGGCATTGAGTGAGAGATTTTTCTTATTTCTTCTCTTTTAAATTTTAGGAAGTTTGTTTTTAGAACTAAATTTACTTTTAATTGGTAGAAAAAATGTGAAAACTGTACATGTTATTAGGGTAATAAATGATGTTTCAGTGCATGTATACATTGTCTAACATTTACATCAGGTTAAATTGACCTATTTCCTCAAGCATTTAACAGTTTTTATGGTGAAAGCTTTCAAATTCTTTTCTTCTATCTTTTTGAAATATGAGAAGTGATCAAAAGATACAGTGAATGTTTAAATACAAGTTTTTGATACAAAAACACTTTGCCATTAACTTCCTTCAAAATGCTCTGCTTGACTTCAAACACACTGATCCTATCATTCCTGCCACTTTCTGACACAGTTCCAGAAGTCCTTTCCCTGTTGTGGCTGCCTCCTTGTCATGACTTGATTCAACATGTTCACTTTCAAAGTCATTTTGACTTTGTGGAAAAGTCAGAAAGCACATGGTGCCAGTTCCAGTGAATAACATGGCTGTGGACACATTGTAAGTTTTTATTTGACAGATACTATCATACCAGAAGGGATGTGTGATGTGGAACATTGTCATGGTGGAGGATGAAACTAAAGAACATTCATGAAAGATTTCCAGAACTGCTTGAGAGAATGGCAAGAAAAATTAGAATAAGTCTCTTTGATGTCAGGAAGAATACTTTAGGTGATTAATGGCAAGGTATCTTTTAGTGCATTTATTTTTTTAAGTTAAACATTCACTATATTTTTATCACAGTTTGTATATGGTAAATTGTTGCTATCTATACTCCCTCTTTCCTGCAATAGCATATGAGATGTACTTGCTATTATATAACTGCAACTTAGTATCCATTAGGCAACTAAAAGTGGTTAAAATTTCATCCAAATTAAACATCAATAAAGTTGGCTGCAATAAAGTTGCCTGCAGCGGTAGCCCTGTGGCATCCGATCCCGTCAGAGCTCAGAAGCTAAGCAGGGTCGGACCTGGTTTGTGCCTGGATGGGAAACCGCCTGGGAACACCAGAAGCTGTAGGCTTGGGAGAAGGACCCGGCAACCCCCTCCCAAAAATCAATCTGCCATTGAAAACCCTATGAATAGCAGAGAAGCACTGACAATAGTGTTTCCCCTGTTGTACAGAGGGTCGCTATGAGTCGGATACTGACTCGACAGCACCTAAAAACAACAAAGTTGGAGGGAAATATAACTAGCTGTTTCCCTAGAATATAATAAAGAAGAAAGCAAGAAATATAGTTCATTTAAATCTGAGTCCTCCACTGCCCCTGGCATATAACAAATAATCAATAAATGTTAACCAAATAATGGAGTATTAGGTTAGGTTAGGTTAGGTGCCATAGAGTCGGTATCCGACTCATAGCGACCCTCATGGGGTTTTCAATGGCTGACTGTTTTGGGATGGCCACATATTTTATTATTGTCAGTCTGTATAAAACATACACATCTACTTTGCTGTTTATGTGTATTTGTTTATGAACTTTTAAGTTTATATGAAACTATACATTTGAGATCAAATAAGCTTTAATTCCCAAAAAGAAAAATACAGAGAAGCTATTATACAATTTGAATAACGATTTGTTGTCTTTGTTTTATTTATTTCTTTAGTTAGTCTGTTTTGAAGCAATGTAGCTCAGGTTAGCCTTGAACTTGCTGTATAGTCCAGCTGGCCTGGAATTTATGATCTTCATACCTTTGGCTCTCTAGTGCTGGATTTAGAAGACCACCATGATGCTCAACATGTAAGTAATAACCTCAATTAGTTTCCTGTTTTAACATTTTTCCTTATAATTATTTTAAAGACCATGGCTTACAAATTTGCAAATGAGAGTGGTAAAAATGTTCACAGAACTTGTGGTAGGAACAATGCTGTGCAATTGATTTTTTTCTATGCTGATTTCTTTTTCCATATTTTCTATCTTTCTTAATTGTTTCAAGATGCATCCTTTTCTCAATCATAGGAAATCAAAGGCAAAGATTCAAAGAAGATACAAACCTAAGTGACAAAAATTCAGTCTCGCACAGGCAATATTTAAGTATCTGAACAGAGATAGGAAGGAGAGAAGCAAAGTGCTTGAATATGTTGGTAAAAGAGAAAAATTTAATATAAGGGAGAAAACCACCACACAGGGCCCTGGAGAAAGGCAGAATGAACTCTGTGAACAAGTTTTCATTGAGCATGTATGCATCCTGCTATATCTGAATGTGTGTTTTCCCCCAAATGCATATATTAGAATCCTTTCCCCCGAAGGCAATGCTATAGGAAGGGCAGTCTTTGGAAGGTGGTTGACTGTGATTGGTGGGGCCCTTATTAATGGAATCCATGCCATCATAAAAGAGGTCTAAGAGAGATCTCATTCTCCATATTAGGGTACAGTAACAAAGCTATATCTATAAAGAAGGGGGTCATATCATATACCAAGTCCTCTGAGACCTTGACCTTGGAACTATCAGCCTTTACTACTGTGAGAAATAGATTTATGTTGCTTATAAGCCATACAGTTTATGATGTTTTGTTATGTTGTTGTTGTTGTTAGGTGCCGTCGAGTCGGTATCTGACTCATAGCGACAGGGACTCATACAACAGGGGAAACACTATTGTCAGTGCTTCTCTGCTGTTCATAGGGTTTTCAATGGCAGATTGATTTTTGGGAGGGGGTTGACAGGTCCTTCTCCCAAGCCTACAGCTTCTGGTGTTCCCAGGCAGTCTCCCATCCAGGTACTAAACAGGCCTGACCCTGCTTAGCTTCCGAGATCTGACGGGATTGGATGCCACAGGGCTACCGCTGCAGGCACACGATGTTTTGTTATAACACACATAAATAAAGATACTCCCCTTGCTTTTACCTGTAGGCAGCCTGCCCTTTATCAGTGAGAGACATTTATAAGCATATCATTTTACCTGACTCAAACCAATAGTAGACAGGAATTTTGAGCATCCTATATGGTATGGCAGCCTGAAGGGAACACCTTCTCCACTAACTATGGAGAAATTCAATCCAACTAGAAAGGAATTGCACATAAACATGGGCAGCATCTGCCCTGTGCCACTGCTATTCTTCCTACAGGAAAAGAGAGGAGTCTCTCCAGCCTAATCATCCATCTAATGTAATTCTGCAGAAAGAATGAGATTCATGCCCAAACAGGCAAGACGAAATAGTCTGCTTGACACACAGATGCCTCATCACAATGAATAAACTCTTGCCATCTTGCAACTTTATCAGGAGAAAAAACAATCTTTCCCATAATATCCATATGCTACTCAGAAGTTTCTTGGCTGCCTGAAATGATGTTTGAACATTTGCGTTTCTTCAATTTGGCAGGGTTGGCAACCCCTGCTAACTAAGTCATTGCTCAAAAGGAGCAATTTGTCTTTGTTGGAGTGTGCATCATTTTGGTCTGTTTGCTACTGTTGTTTCTCTGCTTTCCACTTCTGTGCCTTAGTGAATTCAGCTGTGTACTAGTGCATCCTGATAGTATTCCTTCTTCCTTCACTTAAAATGAATAACACCAGATGTTCAGATGCTTTGCTTTACATCTGTCTTCTCAGTCTGTTCTGATTTCTAAATTCACAAATCTATCAAAACTATTACTATTCTTTACAATTACATTAGGTCACAAAATCAACATTACATTTACTTCTACCAATTCTTCATCTCCTCATCAATTAGCTATTTATCAATTTTTCTGTTCATGAAGTTCAGGTTCATCTTTTCTATTTGATCTGCCATAACAATACTCTCCAGTCTCTCTTTCTTTTGTATTTATCAGACATGAAACTTCTATATTTTTCCCAGATTAATATTTATCAAATGTTTTTTTCAGTTCTTGAGCCTCTTCGTCAAAATCTTTTGCTGCATGTGAATTGCCTAGCAGATTAAATTCCAGTGGGTCAACTTGTGATTCAAATTTTGCAATAACCTTTTCTAAGCTCTCAATACTCATAACTACTTGTACATCCAAAAATAAAATCATTTACTGGCTCTGTGGAGTATTATCTGAAACAGGTATATCAAGTCAGGCATGGTGGCACACAACTGTAATCCCATCACTGTAAGGCTGAGGCCAGAAGATCATGTATTCCAGGCCAGGCTGGCTACATGAGATCCTGTATCTAAATAAATAAATAAATAAATAAATAAATACAAAATAAAGAAAAGAAAAAAATAATAAAAATAAAAAGAGGTGTAGACATAGGTCATCTTATCATGAGCATAATTATATCATACATTTTGTTTTCATAGAGGTACATTTAATTGTTGTTAGTTATAGTGGTTTTATTTTCTAAAATTGCTAGGAACACTGAATTACTGAATATTGAGCCATTGTCCCTAGGATAAATTATCTGTCTATCTATATCTGTATCTATATACATACACACATCACATACAGATTGTAATCTTAAACAGCAAAAACAACTCCTGTTGGCAAATTCTATTTTCTTTTTTTTTTTAATAAAAGAAGAAAATTAAGACCAGAAGTATTGAGTGACTTCTCAGATGCCACTCATTACAGGTATAGAATTGGGATTCAAAACCCTCTCAACTATCCACAGAGCTAGAGCTTCTTTTACTAAATATACTCTTCTTTGCAATCTCCATTTTCTGGTTTTTGTATGAGATCTGAAATAAGAAAGCAGACATGGTGGTGGGGATGTAGGTCAAGGTCTAGCATGTGAGAGGTCCCAGGTTCTATCCCCAGTATCACAAAAGACTTTGTTTGACCTCAGCTGAGAATGTGTCCCAGGCATCACTCCAACTTTCTTCTGGTCTACATTTCTACAGATAACCATGAAAACACCATGAGTATTGATTTGGGGACCAAAAATAAAATTTGCAAAATAAAAATCCACTGATAAAGATGATCCACTACATATCCATTTCATGTAAACTTCTAATTGAATTTTTGTATCAGAAATTAAAAATGATGCAATTTCAATCATTTCATTGTTCTTTAAATGGCAATTTAATTCAAGAACCATTGATGTGTGTGTGTGTGTGTGTGTGTGTGTGTGTGTGTGTGTGTGTGTGTGTCTACTATTAAATGGACATTGCATAGCCAGTTATATGGCTGTTAGAGGACTTTTCATGATACTCCTTTACCTGATCTCAATAAAAAGAAAAGGTATGTATGAATTATAGGTTATTTATCTAAAGCATCAACACTTAATATTTAGGATGGTTCTTTTAGAAGCCTTTTGTAACATTTTTGTTGGTAATTATGATGATTTCTGTCTCAACAGCACCTAAGAACAACAACAACAACATTTACTATGGTAAATACATACTTTATGACCAGGTATTACACCCCATACTTTATATACATTAGCTTATTAAACCCATATCTCAATATTTCCTAAGTTCTTTCACGTCAAACAACTGGGAAGTAGCAGAATAAGCTTTATATTTATTTTTTTCTGAATGTATTTCTGAGATCATAATTCTTTTTGAATATGGATAACTTCATACTGTGAGCCTAAAATGTACAAAAAAATTAGAGTATATATTGGTAACAAATGTCTTAACAAAAAGAAGGTATTTTGAATATTTTAAATATTAGTATTCATTGAACAAACCAAAGTCAAAAGTCTCAAGAGGGTCCCATGATTTTAGTTTACAGATGTGGAAAGCTAGCAAGAATATTAGTTCATGCAAGGAGTACAAACTTTCCAAGGAGTCAACAGAATAGTGACTTTGGATCTGGAGGGATGCAGGTATCTACAGAGCAAACCAGGACCTGAGCATTTGTCCACCTGAAATCTAACAGTGAATGTTATGTGAGCAAGACTAACCTAGAAATGTGTTTGAAATTTACTGAAGGCTTAGTGTGAGCTAGCAAAATATGTGAAACTCCAGGGAACCATAGAAATAGGGAATTTCACACTTTCTTGAAGGCTGCACTTCTTCATGAATTTCAAGAGGCTCACAGAAAGCATGAGTGAGAATCACAACAAAGCAAAACAAAACAAATCTTTCTCCATGGTGCTGAAGAAAGAAAAACAAGTTCTGTTAAAATATCCCCTGGCCCACCTTCTTTCCGTTCCATCTGGAATAGAAGCCTCCATTTATAGGAAGGAGGCCAAAGTAGAGCAGGAAGAGTAACCTCGGACACTCATAGACGCTCAGTGGAGCTGGGAAGCAGGACAGTAGTGGGCTCTGAAAATCTGTCTTTATTTGTCTCTCCTAACTTCCTACTGCAAGGAAGCCCTGCACTGCAGAGAAAATGGCAATAAAACTGTAAACCTGAGGTCCTGGGTAAGTGGGAACTCACTGTAGCTGCAGGCAAAGAGACAGCTAAAGAAAGTGGAGAGAGAAAGACAGAAAGAGACATGAAGAGGAAGAATTTGTGGGAGGAAGAGAGAGAGAGTCCTCTGCTCTAAAAGGCGAGACCCATATTCCAGCTCTGTCCAGCCCTACTTTTAGAGAGTAGTAGAAGCACTGGTGAAAACCAAGTTCTAAAACCAAAGGTCACAGCATCTACTTAGGACTGAGGCTAAATCAGAGCACCCTAGATTGACATTTCTATCTCACACCTGCCAACATGCTAACCAACATCAAGGAAAAATAAAACTGACATATATTCAGGAAAGTCACCAGTGACTGGGTCTCTCTGGTGAGAATCACAAAAGGACAATCAGAAAACCACATTCAATGCCTGCACAATTTATGAATATATAAATGCAGATGCTTCCACTAAAGGCATGCAAGATGGAATGACATACTTATCTCAATAACTAAGAGTGATGTTTATGTTTCATCAACTTTTCTAACTTTCTGCTCATTTACAAAGGATAAAGGGAAAGCAGGGCTGGGATTTAGCTCAGTTGGTAGAGTGCTGCTCTGCACTTTCTGAGACTCAATCCTGAACACCACAAAAATGGGAGAAGGATGTGGCAGTCCATTCCAGAATCCTGAAACAATCCCAAAACCATCAGCCAGTGAAAAACATTATGAAGGTTGCCATAAGTTGGACCCAACTTAATAGTGCCTAAGAACAACAACATAGTAAAGAAAGAAAATCACTGTCAGAAAAAAAAACAAAATAATAAACTCAGGATCATACACAATACTGACATTAGAGTTATTGATATGCAAAAGTTATGATAGAAGGTGATAACAAACAAGACCACTTATTTAATTTCAGGGGGGACTACAAAATATCCAAAATTGTGTAAATATATCAAGAGATCTAATATACACATGGGCTGGGATTTAGTTCAGTTGGTAGAGCACCACTCTGCAGTCTCTGAGGTCCTGAGTTCTATTCCTAGCACCGCAAAAATGGGAGAAGAATGTGGCAACCCACTCCCAAGGCAATCCCAAAACAATCTGCCATTGAAAACCCTGCAAGGGTCACTATGAGTCAGACACGACTTGATGGCACCTAACAACAACAACAATATACACATAATTGAAGTCCCAAATGAAGAAGAAAGAGAAAAAAGAAAAGGGAGAAGAAAAAAAAAGAGATAAAAAGAAAAGAAAAATTGAAGAGCTGTGTGCCATGGTACACATCTGCAATCCCAGGCAATCAGGAGGCAGAGGCAGGGGGATCATAAATTTGGGACTAGAGGCCTCAAAAACCTGCACAATTTAGCAAGAACTTGTCTCAAAATAAAAAATAAAAAAGGGGTTAGTGGTGTGGTTCAGTAGTAGAGCAATTGCATAGCACATGTGAAGCCCTGGATTCAAACCCCTAGTACTGAAGAATAAACAAAAGAAAAAAGAAAGAAAGAATGGTTACATTTTAGTAGCAGGCAACAATTTAGAGAATCAAGAAATTCAGAGAACATGAAGCAGGAAAAACAACCATAAAAACATAGAAGGCAAATAAAAAATCTTGAAGGCAGCCATAGAAAAATACATCCAACTTAAAAAGGATTAAGGATGACAGCTACAATGACATCCTATCAGAAATTATACAACTAAAAAAACTGGAGTGGCACCTCTAAAGTGCTAAAAGAAAAACAAAAACACTGTTAATTGAGACTTCTATACTCAATGAAAATATTCTTCAAAAGTGATGCTTTTGAAGGCAGGCTTTACAAGAAGTGTTAAAAGAATTTTGTTATGCAGAAAGAAGATGATATAAAATGAATGTGCACAATTAAATGAAAAGAATGACCTATGAATAAAGGAAATTCAAAAATATTTTTTCATAATTTTTATTCCTTTAAAAGACAAATGACTGTTAAAGCAATAAAGTAACAATATTATGTGTGTTTATAACATACACAAGAGTGCAAGGCACATAATGGTAAAAGAAATGCAAGGTAGGAATTGAAAATAAACTATTACAAAGTTTATATTATAAGGGAAGGATTATGCTATTTCTTGATGTTCAAATTACTAAAATACATATTTTAAAAAAATTTTATGTTATTTTATTTTAGTACCAGGGGGCTAAACCCAGGCCTCCTACACTCCTTGCAAGCTCTTTACCACTGAACTGCACCCCTAGCCTCTTTTCTATTTTTTTATCCTGAGACAGAATCTTGCTAAATTACTCAGGCTGGCTCTGGACTTGAACATGATATCCTCCTACCTCCATGTCTCAAATCACTGGGATTACAAACATGTGCCACCATGCCCAGTTTAAAACACATATGTTACAAACTGTGAGATAATGACAAAGTGTTAAGAGAAAAGGAAGATAGGAAAGTAAGTGGAAAGAAAACAGAGCTTCAAATCTACCAAAAATTCAGGTTCGGGTGCAGGTTCAACATGTTAAAATTTAGAGGGTTTAGTCTCAGTTTCAGTTTGAGTTTAATTCTATGTGTAGAAAGCAGGGCTTTAAATGGAACCCTGACCTAAATCCATATCTTGAACCCATTGTGATTCAGGCATGTTTCAAAATTTTTCTGAACCCAAACCTAAACTCGAATCTAGTGAAATACTGAGATTGGGTTGAGAATTTTTTTTTGCATCATTAGCTATTTCATTATACATAAAAATTGGGAAAAACATGAAAAAATGTTATCTATCTACACATATAATTGCCTATAGCCATACCACTGCAGATCCCATCAGATCTCGGAAGCTTAGCATGGTTGGACCCAATTAGTACTTGGGTGGGAAATCTCCTGGGAACACTGGACACTGTAGGCTTGGGAGAAGGACCTAGCAACCCACTTCAGGGGCAAAAAAAAAAAAAAAAAAAAAGAAAGAAAGAAAAAAAGAAAAAAGTCAGCCATTGAAAACCCTATAAATAGCAGAGAAATCTGACAGTAATGTTTCGTCTGTTGTCCATAGGGTTGCTATGAGTCAGACACCAAATCGACGGCACCTAACAACAATAACACATAATTAAAATTTTAAACCATAATCAGAACAGAACCAGAATCCTCTACATTTTAACATATTGAACCAACATATAAAACTGAACCCAATTTTGAGTGGGTTTGAAGCAGAGAGAAACAAAGAAAAATAAAGCAAAAGGAAAACATCTGGCCAGATGGATGATTTAGTCGAATTACATCAATGATTAATTTAGGTTTATTAGTCTAAACATACCAATATGATAATGAATATATAAGCAACAAATAACTATCTTTTTGGACAAGAAACTCACTTTAAATATAAAGACATATATGGGAAAATTAAAAAGCTTGGAGCCTAGCATCATGATGCTCATCTGTAATCCCAGCGATTTGGGAGGCCAAGACAGAAAGATTGTGAGTTTGAGGCCAGAGGCAGCCTGTGCAAGTTAGCAAGACTCGGTCTCCCAGTGGCTCATTGGTAGAGCACTTGCCTAGTATGTGTGAGGCCCTGGGTTCAACTTCCTAGTGCTGGAACCAATAACATAAAAAGGCTTGGAAAAATATTTCATAAAACATATTTAGCAAAAGATAGCTGGAATAAACATATATGTATAAGTCAATCTATTTATTGGAGTGTAAGGAGAGAGTGAGAGAGAGAGAGGCCAAGTTGAACACAAGAAATATCAGGAATAAACAGAGGTTCTACACAATTACAAATGGAACAGGTCTCCAAAAAGAAATAACAATCTTAAATGTAACTTTGTTTAACAAGAACTATGTGAGGGAAAAACTTGTAGATTTGAACAACAACAAAAAATTAGATAATTCTACAACTATAGTTGGAGACTTCAACATTCTATCTCATTAATTAGAATAAGAAGGGAGAAAATGTGGAATGACATGGATGACCTGAAACTTTTTCATCAAACCTAATTTAATAGATACTACAAAACACTGTACCCAGCAGCATATTTATGAGCCTTATACCATACTTTAACTAATTAAGAATAATAGAATTTTTCAAACCATCACAGAATTAAGTTAAAAATTAGTAACAAAAGATATTTCAAAAATCCTCTAGTATTTTGAAATGTAACAATATACTTCTAAATGATCCATGAGCCATACAGAAAGCTGCAAAAGAAATTTAAAAACTAGAGATGGAAATTTAAAAACTAGAGATGGAAATTTAGCAAATAAAAGTGCAGGAAAATGCTTGAAAAGAAATGTGTAATAAATGCTTATATTTAAAAAGATATCTAAAGCCTTTAACTCAAATTTTTATCTGAAGAAACTGGAATGAAAGGAGAAAGTTAAATAAAAAGCAAGAAGAAAGAAACTGATAAATGTTAGAAAAAAATAAAATTAAAGAGAAAAATTAGAAAAAAATAGATGAACTAAAAGCAAGTTATGTGAAGACAATAAAAGTGATAAAACTCTAGCCAAACCAACCATAAAAAGTATAAATTAACAATATCAGGATAGAAAGAAAAGACATTATTATTTACTTCATAGACTTAACATAATAAATAAATGGCACAAATAACTCTATAATCATAAATTCAACAATTTAGTTGAAATGGCTGAATTAGTTGAAAGTCATCAAGAATCACTCAAGAAAAATATATAATCTGAATAGTCCTATATATTTAAACAAATTGATATTTAAAATCCTTCCAGGGATTTTTTCCCCTGTACTAAGGAATTCATCCCAGGACTCTCTACCACTGAGCTGTACCCCATCCCCCTGTTTTAAAATCGTGAGTCAAGGTCTTGGTAAGTTATGCAGGCTGACTCTGGCCGGGAACTTGAAATCCTCCTGCCTTAGCTTCCTGAGTTACTGAGATTACAAGCATGGGACACAGCACCTGGCTCCTACCAGATTTCTTAATATTTGTTGTTGTTGTTACATGCTTTCAAGTCAAGTTGGACTCATAGCGATCCTATGTACAGTAGATCAAAACACTTCTCAATTCTGTGCCAGGCACAGGATCTTATTTATTGCCACGGTCCAGCCGGGTGAAGGGGAGAGCCGAGGATGAAGGAGACGAAGAGGCCAAGACTGATGGTCTTGAGCAAAACTTTATTCTCTATATTCATGCTTATATAGTAACTCAAGGAGATACTAAAAATAGCTCACAAAGGTAACTGCAGTGCAATGGACTTTGTAACAGTCATAAGGTTTACAATCAGCTTAGTTAGCCCCCAGCAACAGATTAATTCTAAAGAGACAATCAAGGAACAAAGTTCAGATCTATACTCATGTTAATATAGTAACTAAAGAGACAATCAAGGAACAAAGTTCAACAGAGCCTCTGATGGGCTGTTTCCTCACTCCACAGGTAGCAGAGCTTCCTGCTATGGTCACGTCTGTCACGTAGCCATTTATGCAGGCATTGTCTTTTAACTCATGTCCGGCCTATGGCTCCCAACAATTTATATTTAAGCCCATTGTTGCAGACACTGTGTCAGTCCATCTGGTGGAGGGTTTTCCTTTTTTTGTTGTTGTTGACCTGCCACTCTCCCAAACATGATGTCTTTCTCCAGGCACTGATCTCTCATGGCTACATGTCCAAAATACGTAAGAAGCAGTCTGGCCATTCTTGCTTCCAAGCAGCACTCTGGTGGCACTTCTTCTAGGACAGATTTGTTGGTTCTTTTGGCAGTCCATGGTATATTCAATAGATGTCTCCAGCACCACAATTCAAAACCATCAATTCTTCTCCTGTGTCCCTTGTTCAATGTCCAGCTTTCACAACCATATGATGCCTCTGAAAATACCATAATATGAGTCAGATGCAACTTTGTCTTCAATGTGACATCTTTACTTTTCAATACTCTAAAAAGATCTTTTGCCACAGCTTTTCCTAGAGCAACACATCTTATCTTTACAAGCCTGTCAAATTTTAATAAGTTTTTAATGACAATATAATACCAATGTATATATTCTACATTTTGTCTTGTTTTATAGGCCCTAATTGATTGCAATGGGCTGAAGTTTAGCTCAGTTGGTGGAGTGCTGCTCTGAGCTCTCTGAGGCTCTGAGTTCAATCCCCAGCATCACAAAAATGGGAGAAGGACATGGCAATCCACTCCCAAAGCTATTCCGAAACAATCAGCCATTGAAAATTCTACATACGGTTGCTATGATTCAGACCAGACTGGACAGCACCTAACAACAACAACAGTAAATGATTTCAATATCAAAAACTTTCCAAGAAGTTAAAATTACAGACAAACACCAGTCCTGAATGTAGAAACACAAATTTGAATCTGACTGTATATTACCAGGATATTACATTACAATCAAATAGGGTTCATTCAAAGAATACAAAGCTGATTCAACATTTGAAAATCAATAATTTCCACTACATTAAAAGGTTAAATAAAGAACTCATAATAGCGTATAAGCTAATACAGAAATAACATTCAAAGAATTCAAAATACATTCCCAATAAAAACTTTCAGCAAATTAGGAGTAGATGTTAAATCCTATAATTTTATAGAGACAACTATGAGAAAAGTTACATGCCTTCATAATGAATGATGAGAGACTAGATGCTTTCTCCCAAAGGTGAAGAGCAAAGCACAAATGTTCTCTCTCTCACCACTTCAGTTTCACATTTTTGGTAGAAACTTGTTGTTTGTTGTTGTTAGGTGCCATCGAGTCGGTATCGACTCATAGTGACCCTCACAGGGTTTTCAATGGCTGACTGTTTCGGGATTGCCTTGGGAGTGGATTGCCAGGCCCTTCTCCCATTTTTACGGTGCTGGGAATTGAACTCCGGACCTCAGAGACTGCAGCGCAGCGCTCTACCAACTGAGCTAAATCCCAGCCCCGGTAGAAACTTAGCAATTTCAATAAAGCAAGAAGCAATAAAACACCCACTTGGAGAGATGGAAATTTGTTGAGGAAATCTAAGCACATTATAAACTTTAAGAAATTGGGTGTTTTCATACTTTTAACTGTCTTCCTATAATACTTGTTATTAATGGATGTAGGTTTAAAATATCTTCACAGATATTTAATACCATTCACTCCAGGGGGTATAGCTTAACTACCCTCCCTTAGAGTGTGGGCTGGGCCTTGTGAGTTGCTTTTATAAAGTAAGTATGGAAAATCTAAACAATAAGTTTACAGTAGAGAAACCTGGATGGCGCAACCTTACATAGGGACCAAGATTAATATCACCAGTAATATTTCATGTGGATATCATGTATCTTCTGACAGGGTGCAGTGGAAAAGGCACATCTTTTCTTAGGCATTTCAAACCAAATTTGAGGGAAATTTCATAAAATTCCTGTATAATAGCCCTCTACAAAATTATCAAGGTCATTAAAAACAAGGAAGGACTAAGAAACAATCACAGATTAGTGGAGACTAAAGAGACTTGATAACTAAGTGTAATGTGGTACAAGGACTTCATCTGCCTTTTCTGTACCATTATAATAAAATACTATAAACTGGGTAATTTATGCTAAGCAAAAACTTATTTCCCACAGTTTTGGAGGCTGAAAATTTCAAGAACAAGGGGCTAGCATCTGGTGTGGGTCTTTTTGCAGCATTATCCTATGGCTGAAGGCAAGAGGAGAGAGTGAGAGAGGAGGAGAGATTGAATTTACAACCCCAGCCTTTTTATAATTGACTTTAATCTTTTCATGAATGTGAAGTCATCATGGCCCAAATTCCTGCCATCAGGCCCACCTAACCCTAACACTGTTACACTGAGGATTAAGTTTCCAACATGAATTTTGCGGTAACATTTAAACCATAGCAGTGTCCTAGAAAACAAAGAGGATATTAATCTGATGTAATATTTTAAAAATCCATGGTTTACCCAATAGTCATGAAGAATACAAAATACTTACTTTAGTAAAATGAAAAATGGTTATACAAGATATGAACTTTGGGTAACTTGGAGAAAGCATATGCAGAAACTTTATGTGATATTTGTAACTAATCTATTAATCTTAAATTAGTCCAAAAGAGTTTATGTAAATAAAATATGTGTTATGTACCTTTATTATTGATAAAGGCTAAATTCATGAACTCTACATATTTGGCAACATTGAATAAATCATTAGAAACTTTCAGTGCACAGGTGTTTTAATGTCCAGCTGTCTGTAACAAGCAAGTAAAGATAATTTTTAAAAAAATTATATATCCCAGAGATCAGGGTGGGATTACAATGGAAATTCTCGGCCACCATATTCATGTGAGACAATTCTCCAGCTATATTCTCTCTCATATGCCATTTTCTCTCTCTCTCTCTCTCTCTCTCTCTCTCTCTCTCTCTCTCGTCATATTGTTTCTGTCTCTCTGGACAAATCTAACAAAATCACGATGAGATGTAAGATTTAATGTATTTTTTCACCTCTATGTTTTCAGCACCTAGAAGAGTAACTGTTGCACAGTAAACACTCCAATATTTGTTATATAAATGGATGAGTGTACAAAAACATATATTCACAACAAAGCCAATGGTAAGGATTTCCTATTTGACATCTCAACCTTCTCAGCTTTTCAATGAAGTCATTCCTAACCTCAAGTATAAAGCCAAAAATACATACGAAACCAAAAAAAAATATGCTACATTTCAGGGAAATTAATATATCTGAGACTCCACAGTAACAAGACTAGGTTACTGACCAGGATATATCTGTGTCTAAATTCCATATTGCTTCACAGCAAAGTCTAGACTGTCCAGTACCTTGTGGTGCTTTACAGAGATGAATGACATTAATCCATGTGTTAAAAAATTACACTCTTATTGTGTGTTCTAATATCAAATTTAAAGAGTATACCTTAATGCATAGAAAAATTATTGTTGTTGTTAAGTGCTGTGGAGTTGAGTCCAACTCATAGCAACCCTCAAACGATTTCAATGCCTGATTGGGGATTGTTTTGTGAGTGGACTGCCACATCCTTCTCCCATTTTTGAAGTGCTGACTAGCAAGTGAACCAAGGTCCTCAGGAAGTACTGAGCAGTGTTCTACTAACTGAGCTAAACATCAGCCTGTAGAAAAATAATTGTTCTTTTTGTTAGGTGTTGTTGAATCCAGACCCACTCATAGCGACCCTATGTACAACAGATCGAAACACTTGCCGATTTGGTGCCCAGCAAACGATCTTATTTATGTTTAAGCCAACTGTTGCAGACACTGTCAATCCATCTAGTGGAGGGATTTCCTCTTTTGCATTAACCTGTCACTCTCTCAAACATGATGTCCTTCTCCAGGGATTGATCTCTACAGACTACATGTCCGAAATATGTAAGATGCAGTCTGGCCATTCTTTTTTCCAAGGAGCACTCTGGTTGCACTTCTTCTAGGGCAGATTTGTTGGTTCTTTTGGCAGTCCATGGTATATTCAATAGACATCTCCAACACCACAATTCAAAAGGATCAATTCTTTTTCTGTCTCCCTTGTTCAATGTCCAGCTTTCACAACCTATGATGGGACTGAAAATACTATAGCATGAGTCAGACACACCTTCATCTTCAATGTGAGATCTTTGCTTTTCAGTACTCCAAAGAGATCTTTTGCCACAGCTTTTCCTAGAGCAATGCGTCTTTGGATTTCTTGACTGCTGCTTCCATGGGTGTTGATTATAGAGCCAAGCAAAGCAAAATCTTGGACAACCTCAAACTTTGCTCCACTTATTGTGAAGTTGCATGCTGACCCAGTCATAAGGATTTTTGCTTTATTGATGTTTAGTCGTAACCCATATTGAAGGATATGATCTTTGATCTTCATCAGTAAATGTTTTAAATCCTCTTCACTTTCAGCAAGCAGAGTTGTGTCATCTGCATAACACAGGTTGTTAATGAGTCTTCCTCCAATGTTGATGCTGCGTTCTTCCTCATAAAGTCCAGCTTCTTGCATTATTTGCTCAGCATATAAATTGAACAGATAGGGTGAAAGTATACAGCCCTGACACACACCTTTCTCAACTTTAAACCACGCAGTGTCTCCTTGTTCTATTCACACAACTACCTCCTGTTTCACGTACACATTTCTCATGAGCGCAATTAGGTGTTCTGGTATTCCCATTTTCCAAAGTGTTATCCATAATTTGTTATGATCCACACAATCAAATGCCTTTGCATAGTCAATAAAACATAGACAGACATCTTCTGATACTCTCTGCTTTCAGCTAATATCCACCTGACATCAGCAATGATGTCTCTGGCACCCCACCCTCTTCTGAATCCTGCTTGATTTTCTGGTAATTCCTTGTCTATATACTGCTGCAGTCGCTTCTGAATGATCTTTAGTAGAATTATGCTTGTGTGCGATATTAGTGATATCGTCCAGTAGTTTGCACATTCAGTTGAACCACTTTTTTTGGGAATAGGCACAAATATGGATCTCTTTCAGTCAGTTGGCCAAGTAGCTGATTTCCGAACCTGTTGGCACCAACATGTTAACACCCCCAGTGCTGCATCTGTTTGTTGAAACATTTCTATTGGTATCCCATCAATTCCTGGAGGCTTGTGTTTTACCAGTTCTTTCAAGGCAGCTTCCACTTCTTTTTTTTTTTTTTTTTTTTTTTTGTGGTACTGGGGGTTGAATCCAGGGTCTTGCGCCTGCATGCTCTGCAAGTGCTGGATCACGGAGCTGCGCGCTCAGTCCATTTTTTTACTTTTTGAGACAGGGTTTTGCTAAGTTATGCAGACTGCCTCTGGTCTCAAACTTGCGATCCTCCCGTCTCAGCCTCCCCAGCCGCTGGGATTACAGGCGTGTGCCACGGCGCCTGGCCCACTTCGTCTTTCAACACCATTGGTTCCTCTTCATATGCAACCTCTTGGAATGGTTGATCATCTACCAATTCTTTCTTGTACAATGACTCTGTGTATTCTTCCCATCTTCTTTTGATGTTGCCTGCATCATTTAATATTTTCCCTGTAGAATCTTTCACTACTGCCACTCAAGGCTTGAATTTTTTCTTCACTTCCTTAAGCTTGAGAAATACAGAGTGTATTCTTCCCTTTTTATTTTCTGCCTCCAGCTCCTTGCACATGTCATTATAATATTTGTTTTTGTCTTCTCGAGCTGTCTTCTGAAATCTTCTGTTTAGTTCCTTAACTTCATCATGTCTTCCTTTTACTTTAGCTGCTTAATCTTCAAGGGCATGTTCTACTATCTCTTTTGACTTGTAATTTGGTCTTTTCTTTTTTTTCTTGTCTTTTTAAGAACTTTTTGCTTCCTTCTTGAATGATATCTTCTATGTCATGCCACAACTCTTCTGGTCTCCTATCATTTGTGTCTAATGCATTAAACCTATTTTTCAGGTGGTCTCTGAATTCAGGTGGGATATATACTCAAGGTCATACCGTGGCTCTCGTATACTTGTTCTAATTTTCTTCAGCTTCAGTTTGAACTTACATATGAGAAGTTGATCATCTGATCCACAGTCAGCACCTGGTCTTGTTCTGACATTTTGTATAGAGCTTTTCCATCATCTCTTTCCACATATGTAATCAATTTGATTCCTATATGTTCCATCTGGTGAAGTCCATGGGTATAGTCTCCGTTCATGGTATTGAAAAAATGTATTTGTAATGAAAAGGTCATGGGTCTGACAAAATTCTATCATGCAATCTCCAGCTTTGTTTCTGTCACCAAGATCATATTTTCCCACTACTGAGCCTTCTTCTTTGTTTCCAACCTTTGCATTACAGTCACCAGGGATTATCAATATGTCTTGATTGCATATTTGATCTATTTCAGATTGCAGAAGCTGATAGAAGTCTTCCCTTTCTTCATTTGTGGCCTTAGTGGTCGGTGTATAAATTTAAATAATAGTCATATAAACTGGCCTTCCGTGTAGGCATATGGATATTATTCTATCACTGACAACATTGTATTTCATGTCAGATCTTGAAATGTCTTTTTTGATGATGAATGCAACCCCATTTCTCTTTAGTTTATCATTCCCAGCCTAGTAGACCATATGATTGTCTGACTCAAAATGGCCTATGCCAGTCCATTTTAGCTCACTGATGCCTAGAATGTCAATGTTTATGTGCTCCATTTCTCTTTTAATGATTTCTAATTTGCCTAGATTCATACTACATACATTCCATGTTCCAATTCTTAATGGATGTTTACAGTTGTGTCTCCTCATTTTTGAGTCATGCCACATCAGCAAATGGAAGTCCCTGGGGCTTACTCCATTTCCGTGATCACGGTATATTCTACTTTGAGGAGGCAACTCTTACCCAGTAGTCTTTTGAGTGCCTTCCAACCTGGTGGGCTCATTTTCTGGCACTATATCTGACAGTGTTTCTTTGCTATCCATAGGCTTTTCAATGGCTAGTTGTTTCGGGAGTGGTTCTCCAGGTCCTACTCCCTAGTCTGTCTTATTCTGGAAGCTCAGATGAAAACCTGTCCACCATGGGTAACCTTGCTCATATCTCACGTAGCAGCAGCAGAGCTCTCAGCCTCATCACAACTCACAAGCCCCCACAATGTGGCCAACTGACAAATGTGGTAGAAAAATTAGAGTATGGAAAAAAAAAAGAATCACTAGTTACAGGGCGTGTGCCCATAAAATGTGTTGAATATTTGTTAAAAATAAAGTTCATTAGGATTTCAATCATGTGAATAAGGCACGGAAATTTAAAGTCATCTATGACATCTTTATCTGTGTGAGGATGTGAGTAGCATGAGAAGGAAATTTTCATGCCTCTTACCTGAGTGCTCTCACTTTATATTGTCCAATAATCTACTTGGAAGGTGAATTTTCCTATGTTGAATAGAGATAGAACATAAAGACTTTGGCTATGATACATTAGCAAATATTATAATCACCTCGGAAGGTTTATATATACTAACCCATGGATAATTTCCCCAAAGATAGACATTTAATTGACATCACAATTTTTAAGAGCTTCCCAGGTGGTTATAATGATCAGCCAACGTTCAGAGCCATTTACATATCATATGTGTAGGGGAGAATACTGAGTGAAGCCCAGGGCCTGAATCCAGGCTTGTAAATACTTAGAATTAACAAATTAAGGGTTGCTTTAAATTGTGGTTTGTTGAAGAATGAATATTTAAATGGAAACAACACTATAGTGTTTTCATTCTAATTTCTACATGTAATATAGCTCTTGTTAGGTACGATCAATTTGGGTCTGACTCATAGTGAAATAATTGAGACCTATCACAAGCTATGCCAAGCCTACACACACACACACACACACACACACACACACACACACACACACACACATCTGTGTGTATACAAATGAGAATGTATATATGTGTGTGTATATATATATATATATATATATATATATATATATATAATTTGTATGCAGTTCAAATAAATATAGTATTATTTCACTCAAATGATATTTTCAAGACCTAAATATAAGTAGAACTTACTTAAAAGTTCTCAGAAGCAATAGTTCTTTTCATTTTCTCTGGGTCAAAGTTTTTCCATATGGCTCTCAAAGATTTAGTAATTTCATTTGAGATCACAGATGGGATATTGATGCAGTACCTGCACAACTAAGAACAGGCATTGCCTAAAATGTCTTAGGTCAGTTTGCTTGTATCACTTACTGTCTTTGAGAAAAAGTGCTTTTTTCTAAAATTCCTCCATGGAAGTTGAAGGCTACCTATTTTCTCTTCATTTACTCTTGTTTTTGAAAAATAATAATTCTTCCAAAAAACCAGCTAAACTGAGTAACAGACTTTAACTAACTTTAACATGTTGTATTTTAACAATTGCAAACACTAATGCAATTAGTATCTCCCTGGTCAACAAATGAGCCTGAGAATTTCAGAAAAAGAGAGCATAAAATGCCTGTCTTATCAAATAGAGTAGACTGAAAAGTAATCATAAACTCCTATTGGAATATCATTGAATATCTGAATGTAGTAATTATAATTTAATATCTGAATGTGTTCAGCATTTTTATATATAACTACCATAAAAATGGGGTTGTCGATCAGTTGGTAGAGTGCTGCTCTGCACTCTCTGAGGCTCTGGCTTTGATTCTCAGCACTGCAAAAAATGGGAGAAAGATGTGGGCAGTCCACTCCTGAAGCAAGTCAGAAACAATCAGCCATTGAAAACCCTATGTGGGTCACTATGAGTGATTGAATGGCACCTAACAACAACCACCACACAAAACTGCTGCAAATTATCATTAATTCTTTTGTTTTATCTCCATTAGTCTGAGTTGTTACATTACTCAGATGAGCTATCTGCAATCTCAATGAACGAGTCTATGCCAGAAGGGAATTACAATTGAATGCCTAATAAAACCATGAAGAAAAATTTCATTAAAAATGAAAATCAAAGAAATGCAGGGCAACAGCATTAAAAAATTCACAGCTTTTGCAAGCATAGATTGTCTGTGAACTTTTCAATTTAGTTTTCTATGTCTTTCTTTTAATCAGAAGATTTTTACACATAACATCTTTAATGAAGAAAAAAGAAATGAAAATATGCTTGAAATTATCGCTTAAAAGTTTAAATCAAATGGTAATAGCCATGACTAAAAAATAAGAAACAGTGAGGGAAAGAACAGGTAGAACAGTAGATTCTGGTGGATGGCTAACCAGTTATCAAGAGAATAGAGTATTTCACTGCTATAGCAAAGGTGCACCAAAAGGGACCTCCAAAAGGGACATTTTGAGATTAACTCAGTAGGTGCAGAAACCTGTCAATGCCTTCAAGCAGCGGCTCCATACATGTCACTGTGAATTGATGTTGATTTCACAAACACACGTTAGAGAAGAATTGAGCCAAGTGAATGAACATTCAGACTCTTATTCATTCACCTGCTCCTTTTCTCCCATTGCCTCTTTTAGTAATAAGCAAACTACTTACCACAGCATTTCAGGCTGCACTTCTGAATTCTGTATTAGTTACCTGTGGCCTTACTAGGTACTTGAATTACTTTTGAAATAACTGTGAAATTATTTTGAACACATAAATGAAAAAGATTCTGATCATTTTTGCTTGTATTTCATTTGCCAAAAGAATGTTAATCTTTGGTTTATTATCAAAATTATAAATCGCAGGGATATTTTAAGAATTTAAGGTAATTTATTGGATTAGTGAAACTTGAAATGGAATAAAATTAATACATTTTACTTGATTTCTTTTTAATTTTTCCTCTCTTTTTCCTCTTATTTCTCTTTCATCTCATTGCTTTCTCCTCTCATCACTAATTTGTTTCATTATCAATTCTTGTTCTCTCAAATGTCTCAAGTTCCTATTTTCACACAGTATAAAGGATGACTGTGCTCACAGAAGATGCATCTTGATCGTATATTTGGATTAGGAGATGAAAAAGGAAATGAGACAGTAAACCATGAATGCCTCCTTTGTCCTTATTCCCACTTCTAGAAGCATTGGTGGTGGTGTTAGGTGCTGTTGATTTGGGTCCAACTCATAGCATTAGACATGCTGAAAGTGCTGACGTGAATTTTCTAATATCTTTAAAGTAGGTTACTGTTTACATTGAGAAAGTTCTAATAGAATTAGAAAGGATAGAAAGCAACAGTACTATAAAAAAGTTTTCATTGATAAAATAAGTTTTATAAAAAGTACAATGCATCTAAATTAGCACACCTGTCCCAAATATAGGCAATTTAATTATACATCTTTGGTCTAGTTCACTGATCTTAGAAAGAGAATATAAAAATAAGAAAATAAATACAATTATAGCATTTAAATAATTACACTTTATTGTACAAGAAAATATATCCTTTTCATGTCATTTTTTTGGGGGAACAGCATTAAACACAAATAATAAAGGCTAAATTTAACATTTTATTGTAAGGAGCATAAGTGCAATTATTCTCTTAAAATTGCTATTGATTATATAAAATCATTTTATAAAAGGTCATTTCAAATTGGTCATACTCATTATTCAAGAGCCTATAATTCTGATATGAATTGAATTTTTTATTACATCACATACAGAATGATAAATTATTTATTATTACAATCCCAACATTTTTGCATTTAAGAAATATTGAAAAAATAATGGGTGAATTTGAAAAAAATTAAATATGTTAATGAATTAGAATCTTGCTTCTCAAACTTTTCAAGCAAATTTTTAGTGTTTGGAAATTTCTGTAGAAAATATGAAAGAGATAGCTAATTACCTATTAAAATTCCTTCTCTCCTTATTTTATTTTTAGTAACAGGATCCTGGCAGAAGAATGAAAATAATCAGCTATTCAATAATTAAATAAAATAAAATAAAAATAAAACAAAAACCTTCATTTATTTTCTCTCTTTTGCAAATACAAATAATCCAAATATATATTACAAAGCCACTGGCTGATTTTGAGAAGCAGTTTTATCTTAGCTGACAGAATTTTTCCTTTCCCCTTCTCGCTAGTTCTTCTTGAGTATGATTATGAACTACTGGTTGGTGCCATAGTATTGATCTTGTTGAGAAAAACTAAGCTGAAATGATGAAGATGAGAGCAGACAGAAGGAAGGATTATGACACTTGTTAATGACATTGTTGAGATAAACACAGAACCAGGCCTGGCATACCTGTTCAAACCTTGACATGTTTTACCTCTGTCTCATTTCATATCTATTTCCGTGGAAGTGAACCCTATGCATCAATGATACACTACAACCACTTCAACTGCAGTGCTTGGTGTGTGTTTTCCCATTTATGTTCCAAAGGACAGAATTTCAGTAAACCTCATAATTTGTATTATTCTGACAATTCTCTCTTATTCCTGCTCTTACTAAATAGGTTTTATGAGGGTTTCTTCTTGGTAAAATGGGTTAAGAAGTAATGAAAATTCTGAGGATGGGGATCTAGAGGTGTGGGAGTTACAGGAAGTCTTAGTATTTAATGATTTTACTTGAAGTTACAATATATGTTAATGGGTGAAAAGTTTAACATAAAGATAAACAATTACATTTTAACAAAAATTTCTTTAAGTTTTAAAGAACTATTTCTCTGGGCAATTTTTTATACATAAGCATTTTAGCATTACTCATTGTTACCATTAGTTTTTCCTCTAAAAATTTGGTATGTCTCTCTATCAGGCTAGTTTCTTAAAGAATGTATCATATTTAGATTTTTGGATTGTTAATTATAATTTTTCTTGTGTGTGTAGTACTGGGAATGGAACCCAGGAACTGATACCTGCTAAGCAAGTGCTCTCCCATCGAGCTGCATCCCCAGCCCCTATTAATGTGTTTCTGTTTGTTTGTTTCACGTTTGAGGATACATATTTATGGGAAAAACATTGGTGTTTATACACTACTTACACAGAAAAATACAAGAAATAAAAATGATATGAGAAATATGCACATACATATATTGTGTATATAGATATGTATATATGTTGTTGTTGTTGTTGTTGTTAGGTGCCATTGAGTCGGTATCCGACTCTTAGCGACCCTCAGGGTTTTCAATGGCAGGCTGTTTCGGGATTGCCTTGGGAGTGGATTGCCAGGCCCTTCTCCCATTTTTGTAGTGCTGGGAATTGAACTCGGGACCTCAGAGACTGCAACGCAGCACTCTACCAACTGAACTAAATCCCAGCCCCATGTATATATAGTATATATAATATATATAGCACATATATATATATATATATGTATATATATATATATATTTGAAAAGCAGCTACTATACCATGTAGTTCCTCTTTTCAATTTCTAGTTGTAGTTTATGTTTGAAACTACCTTAGCTAAAAATGTGGAGAAAATAATATGAAAAATCCTATCTTATTACAAGTCTAACATTAAAATAAATATACATAAAATATTCAGTTCAAATACAATATTCTAATATATCAGGCTGGATAATGCAACTTTCCTATTCACCCATCCTTATTCATAAATCGTTTGGAAAGCATTTTACTTTCCAATCACATGATTGTAAAATTTTGCTTTATACACATGCAAATTCAAGAAACTCACTGTTTCCATTTCTTTGACAGACACTCATAACTGAGAAGTTTCATCTTATAAACACGGACTCATACACAATCCTTGACTTATGATAGTTTAGGTCAAATTTTCGACCATTAGTGTGAAAATGAAATATAGTCACCAGAAACTACACCTAAAATTTTGAATATGAAATTTTTTCTAGGCTCCAGATATGCAGTACCAGATTCTTGATGCTGGGCAGTGACAGTCAGCCTTAGCTGCCAGTCAGTCACACAACCAAGAGGGGAAACAATGTATTTTCTATATCAGACCGTGTTACTAAGCTCTGATTTTGGTAGGTTGTTGTTGTTGTTAGGTGCCGTCGAGTCGGTATCCGACTCATAGCGACCCTCTGTACAACAGGGGAAACACTATTGTCAGTGCTTCTCTGCTGTTCATAGGGTTTTCAATGGCAGATTGATTTTTGGGAGGGGGTTGCCAGGTCCTTCTCCCAAGCCTACAGCTTCTGGTGTTCCCAGGCGGTCTCCCATCCAGG
>VMDO01022588.1:0-33229 GCA_007922755.1 Pedetes capensis | reverse complement strand
GAATGTGGCAGCCCACTCCTGAAACAATCCCAAAACAATCAACCATCAAAAGCCCCATAAAGGTCACGGTGAGTCAGACCCTACTTGATGGCACCTAACAAAAACAAAGCAAGAGTCTCAACACCTAACTTTTGCTCTATCTTCACCCACCTGGCAGAGCTGGTTGGGCTCCCAAGTCTTTAAATAACACCCAACCTCCCCTGCCTACCTTTCTTTTCTCCCTCCTCCTCCTCCTCCTCCTCCTTCTCTTCCTCCTCCTCTCTTTCTTCCTCCTTCTCCTTCTCCTTCTCCTTCTCCTTCTCCTTCTTCTTCTTCTTCTTCTTCTTCTTCTCTCTCTCTCTGCCCCCCTCCTTCTCCCTCATCTTCTCCCTCTCCCTCTCCCTCTTCCTCTCTCTCTCCTCTCTCTCTCTCTCTCTCTTGCAGTTCTAGGGGGTTGAACCCAAGGCCTCATACATACCTTGCAAGTGCTCTACCACTGGGCTTCCCCTCCAGCCCCCCTTTTTATTTTTTATTTTGAGTCAGCATCTTGCTAAATTTCACAGGCTGCCTCTGGTCTTGAACTCACAATCCTCCTGCCTCAGCCTCTCTGAGTGTTGGGATTACAGGTGTGCACCACTACGCTCAGTTTGTTGTTGTTGTTGTTAGATGCCGTCGAGTCGGTATCCGACTCATAGCGACCCTCATAAGGTTTTCAGTGGCTGACTGTTTCGAGATTGCCTTGGAAGTGGATTGCCAGGTCCTTCTCCCACGCCCAGTTTAGCAAGTTTCATTTTGTTGAAAGGTCAGATTGCCTTCTTGGAGGGGTTCCAGCCACATGGGGCTCAGTGAAGATGAACATCTTGTGAGCCCCTCCATTAGGAAACACTTCTCTAGGTAAAGGGCGGAGATCATCAGTAGAAGGGGTGAGATGCTGGCTCACAGATTTTCCCAGCATTCGGATGAATGAAAAGAACACCTTTGTGCTGCCAGGTATGGAGAGAAGAGTCAGGCAAACTTTTACTGACTTCCTCTGTTATGAACTTTCTGTGCTGGGCAGGACCCAGAGATTTACCACCAAAGTATTAATTAAGCAACAAGCTTTTTGGTTTGATTTTTTTCTTTTTAAAAATTCTTTCCCTGTGCCTGTAAGGTACTGAATCCTGGGCTCGGTGCTGGGAAACGTGCAGGAAGTTCAGGGTGGTGGGGCCATGATCCAAAGTCTATATGTGCTGCTTTGGGCTGCTCCATACGTATGCTAACTTCCTGTATGCTTCCAGAAGGTTAGCAGTTAATGAAAGGGGAGTCCCTTCTACCCAGCATTATCAGGCAAGAAGAAAATGGGGTAAATCTTGCAAAACCATGAAGAAAAGGGAAAATGATCAGAAAGCCCAATGATAAATCCAGAAATAAATGTAGTATAATAAATGAGTGAAGCTTAATTTGACAAAAATTGGCACATTGTTCATAATGACACCTATGTGAAAGTTGGCTTAGAAATATGTGAATTCAAAATATATATGTACATTAGTGGAAATGCATATGTTGATGGAGTGAACAAGAAGGGCTTTTGCTTTCTCCATGTTGTTTGACTATTTTATAACTAACTCTACTTCTAAGAGCTCTGTCTTTTATTATTTATTTTTCAATATTTTATTATAGAAAAAATGTAACATAAACTTGCCACCTTACCATTTTCAAGTATACAGTTCAGTGGTATTAAGTACATCCACATTGTGTAATTGTTACCACAGTCCAGCTCTAGAATCTTTTCATGAAACCTTATACCCATTGAACAATAACTCCTTATTTCCCCCTCCCTATAGTCCCTGGAAAGTACTGTTTTACTTTCTGTACCTAAGAATTTGACTATTGTAGGTACCATATATAAGTGGAATCATACAGTATTTGTCTTTTTTTATCTGGTTTATTTCACTCAGCATAATGTTTCACGTTTCATCCATGTGCTACATAGCATATGCCACATTTTCTCCCTTTTTGAGGCTAAATAATATTCCTTTGTATAGATATACCACATTTTGTTTATCTACTTTTTGTTGCTGGACATTTGGGTTGCCTCCACTTTCTGGGTACTGTGAATAATGCTGCTATAAATATGGGTGTACAAGTACAGAGAGTACTAAAAATGTATACACATTTGGGGACAAAACCTTTTCATTTTGCTGTTTTCATTATGCATCTTATGCTTGTTCTGATGTGGTAATAGAAATATAATCCAGAACAACGTACTACACATTGCTACTGTAATTCAACTTCAAAGAGTAGTACCTAGACAACATCTCTTAAAATGTGTATAGGTTTTTTGGCACCCCCAATATGTGGTGCATTCCTGTTTTGATTTCTTTTGTGTATATATCTAGAACTATGATTGTTTGGTGATATGGTAATTTTTTTGAGGAATCACAATATTGCTTCTCAAAGCGGCTGCTCCATCTTCTATGCCTACCAGCAATGCACAAAGACCCCAGTTCTCTACATCCTTGTGGCTGCTTGTTTTCTGTTTTTGTGTGTATGTGTTTTGTTTTGCTTTTGGCAACAGCTGTCCTAATTGGTGTGAGGTAGTATCTCATCATAGCTTTGATTTGCATTTCCCTAATGATTGGTGGTAGTGAGTTTATTTTACATGGATCTGTTTTTCAGTAATAAAATATTTTGAGGGTTTCAGCAATATGAAATAGAGAAAATATAGTGGAATAGCTGAAAAGCCTTGGCACATATATCTTATCTTTTAAAATATTTCTAGTTTTCAACAAATATGTTTTCCCTTCTACCACATGGAGTGGTTCTGGATAGTGGCAAAATCAATGGCTGCCCTGCTTATCTCTGGGAATACGACCCTTTGGGCAAGCAGTGGCCTCTGGGGAAGCGTTGGGGCTGCAGTGCTTCTCTGTGTTGGTGGCCACATGGGAGGTGTGGGGGTCCGGGATGTAAGAAGATAGAGAAGAGGTGAAGGAGGGGGAAAGTCATATCAACTAGCATGTTAGAGAAAGAGGTTTGAGGCTTCAGAGCAATTCCCAACTATTTTCCTTCTAGGTAGTGAGGAGAGCAACCCCTGCAGGGCAGGGCAGCTGCCTTGGCTGGAAAGCAGCTCCTGCCTAAGTTAAGCGCAATTTGCAGGTGGGGGCACCTGCTTCTTTCTTTCCAAATGGAGGTGAAGTAGAAAGGCATGGCAGGGCATGCCTGTAATCCCAGAGACTTGGAAGGCTGAGGTAGGAGGATTGCCCTTTCGAATCCAGAAGCAGCCTGCATAACTTAGTGAAACCCTCTCTTACAAAAATAAATAAATAAATAAATAAAAGTAAAAGATGTAAAAAATGGACTGAGAGTGCAGATCAGTGGGAGTGGGCAAGCACTTGCAAAGCATGCATGAGACCCTAGGTTCATCCCCAAATACCACACACAGGCGCGCGCACACACACACACACACACACACACACACACACACATACAACCTAGTAACCTAGTGGTGAAGAAACAGTGCTGCCTGGTTTTGGAACTTGGTTGGCCTTGGGACACTTTCTGGAACTGCTCCCAATGAGCTGATGATTAACCTAATCAGTGTAGAGACTTTCTGAAGACACGTGAGCGGTCTGTCTTCACTTTATTGAGCTTCCCCTTTGCCAAGGGAGCTCACTGGTTTTTCTTCCATGCTACCTGCCCCTATCTATGCCAGCTCTACAAACTAGGTTTCTGGTCCTGGGAAGAGACTGGTGTAACTTGCAGCCAGATTCAAAGTGAGCATTGAGACATCGTGGCTGAAGTTTGCTGCCTTTGAGACTAAGAAAGAAGCTTAAGTTCAAGACTTTCGAGCGATATGACTCACTCTTGGTAAACACAGTTGGGCATATTTTGCTCCAAGCGGAAGTGGAGCCGCCAGTCACTCACCTGAGCCCTTTCCTGTCTTCCTGATCTCAGCTCTTCCTTGTTGTTGTTGTTAGGTGCCATCCAGTCGTATCCAACTCATAGCAACCCTGATAGGGTTTTCAATGGTTGTTTCAGGATTTCCTCTGGAGTGGATTGCTACATCCTTCTCCCATTTTTGCAGTGCTGGGAATTGAACTCAGGACCTCAGAGATTGCAGAGCAGCACTCTATCAACTGAGCTAAATCCCAGCCCCAGCTCTTCCTAGCGCAGCACTGTGTTGATGAATTTAAGAACGAAGTAAACCTTTTTCCAGTTCCCAGGAGTGTGTCAGTGTCCTGGGAGATTTCCAGGTGGGGAATGTGGAGAGTGGACTTGGACAGTGATTTACTTGAAACACCACTATAATTGCAATTCAGTTAAGGCAGCTTTGTGAGCCCACTGTGAAGGGCCTTTACTCGGCCATTTCCTCTGTGTGGATTGCCATCAAATATCTAGAAAACTGTTTAACTGCCCTTTAAGACCCCACGGATGCCCTATCTCCTTGGTATAGCCTTTCTTGGCTCCTCTAGGTGTGCAAAATGCCCTTCTTGGGGCACCCCAAGCACCTCAAGGTCGTTTAGTTCATCCAAGTGGGGTCCTATGTGGACACTTGCAAGTGTCTGGCACACACGTGGGCTTCAGCCCTATGTTTGTGAACGCTTCTCCCGAGTGCCATGGTTTCTGATGAGCTGGGGCCTTGCTCTCCTTGTTTCAACCCTGGTTTTCTTTGGAGGAGGGGAGCAGGGAAAGAGGCCACCATCAGCTCTCCTGAGAAGACACACAGCCTTCCTGCTCCCGGTACTGGCACAGAGGCTGCTCTCACAGTGGGCTCCTTTGCTTCCTGGACTCAGGAGTGGGAAGTGTAGGGTTTATACCAAGAAAAGCCATAGGCTGATAGTTCTAGGGACTTTCCCAGGAGCTTGACCCTGAGCCCAGGACTGCACCCTGCCAAGGTCCTTGGGGTGCATATGGTCAGTCTCTGCACCTCCTGGGGTCTTCCTGGCTCTGGGAAGCATGGGCTCCCTGGTGCTAGGGCCAGAGGTGGGCTGGCATCAAGGAAACTGCCAGCAGGCAAGGGAAGGGGCTGGGGCCGGCTGCAGCGCAGGCTCCGTCTCTGTGCCCGGAGGGGAAGGAAGTCAAGAGGACTCATGGAGTCCCACGGGTACCTGCACCACCCCAAGTTTCTGAGCCTCCTGGGTCCCTTTTTGGGTTGTTTGTTTCCATGAATCTACTTTAATTTAAAAGCCTCTCTCTCCCTCTCTCCCCTTCCCAGCCCCCACTTGGAGCAAAGATTCATCAGAGTCTTTAAACAAAATCCAGTACTGGCTTTAAGTCATTTGGAGTTAACCACTGTTCTCTAAATCTATGTCTAACTTCTTTGTGTACTTTTAAAAAAACTATCAAGGACAGTGCCTGCAGCCATACCACTGTGGCCTCCAAACCCCTCAGATCTCGGAAGCTAAGCAGGAGTGGGCCTGGTTAATACTTGGATGGGACACCACCTGGGAACACCAGGTGCTGTAGGCTTGGGAGAAGGACCCGGCAACCCACTCCCAAAAATCAATCCGCCATTGGAAACCCAATGAATGGAAGAGAAGCAATTAACAATACTGTTTGGCCTGTTGTATGTAGGATCGCTATGAGCCAGACACCGACTTGATAGTACTTAACAACAACAATCAAGGACAGTATAACCATATTGCCAAAAGCTGGACAACAGAAAAGGAAAAAGCCCTGTGGACTCTGAGTCTTGTCATTTTCACCCACCATCTGTTGCATTTCTTTCTACTTGGCTCAATTTATTGTTTTGTTCTATTTTCCTATAACATTGTGCCAGAGCATTTTTTCCTTAGAACTCTATGGTCTCCACAAATCATTTTGTTAAAAATTCCTTTTTTTAATTTCTATTTTGCAGAACTAGGGAATTGAACCCAAGGCCTTGCACATACTTTGCAAGTGCTCTACCGTGAGCTGCACCTCTAGCCCCTTTTTAAATTTTTTATCTTAAGACAGAGTCTCCCTAAATTACACAGGCTGCCTCTGGCCTTGAACTCATGATCCTCCTACCTCTGCCTCCCATGTTGCTGGGATTACAGATGTATACCACCATGCCTGGCCTCTATAAATCATTTTAGTGTCTGTAGAACATTAACCCTCTAACACACAGCACCCTATATATAGGACAATAACTCATTATAAGGAAATGTTCATGACTCTGTAGTTTCCATTGGTGTTGTTGTTAGGTGCCATTGAGTCATGTCCGACTCACAGCGACTCTCATAGGGTTTCAATGGCTGGTTGTTTTGGGATTGCCTCAGGAGTGGATTGTCACATCCTTCTCCCATTTTTGTGGTGCTGGGAATCGAACCTGGGACCTCAGAGACTGCAGAGCCATGCTCTACCAACTGAGCTAAATTCCAGCCCCTAGTTTCCATTATACTAAACATAAAAGTGGGCCTGAGGTTTAGCTCAACTGGTAGAGTGCTGCTCTGCATTCTCTGTGGACCCAGGTTTGATCCCCAGCACTGCACAAATGGGAGAAGGATGAGGCAATCCCTCTCAAAGCAATTCTGAAAACAATCAGCCATTGAAAACCCTATAAGGGTTGCCTTTGAAGTCTGACCAGACTCCATGGTACCTAACAACAACAAAAAAACAAAAGCAAGCAGCTGGCAGGAGATGAGACTGAGATAGATATAGTATGATAACATGCACACATGTGGGAGTCTGATATAAATTCTGAGAAATAATAATCGGCGAATTCATTACTGTTTTGTAAATAGGATGCTGTGCATTAATGGGTTAAAGGATGGAATTTCCTTGAAAACTATGCCTTTCACTTTCTTTAAAAAAAAAACTTTCACTTCTTTAAAAAAAATAGCAGAACTACTTCTTTAAAAAAATAGCGTTGGCTTTCTGTCTCCATGCTTAGCTCTCAATTCCTAATTTAGCTGTCTTTGTCCTTAATTTTGGTATATATGAAAGAAGAGTTCTCTCGCTTCTTCAGGGCTCTTCCCTGTAGCTACAGCACACAGAAGGTAGAGAAGTTACTTCCTGAGTGTATTTAACATATGCAAATTCTGGATATTGTTCCTTTGGCATCACCTATATTGGAAGGCATCTACAACCTGGCGTCCAATCTCATCTGATCTTGGAAGCTAAGCAGGGTCAGGCCTGTTTAGTACTTGGATGGGAGACTCCTGGGAATACCAGGTGCTGTAGACTTGGGAGAAGGACCCAGCAGCCCACTCACAAAAATATCAGCCATCGAAAATCTTATAAATAGCATAGAAGCACTGTAAGACAGTGTTGGGTAGTGTTTTGTTCTTTTGCACATAGGGCTGCTATGAGTCAGAACTGACTTGACAGCACCTAACAACAACAATGTTGGAAAGCATTCAAAAGACAACTATGGAAGAGTTGCCTCCTCAAAGTAGAGTTGACCTTAATGATAGGAACAGAATAGAGCTCCTGGGACCTCCATTTGCTGATGTGGCATGACTCCAAATAAGAAGAAATACAGTGACTGCAACAATGGGCTCAAAAGTGAAAAAGATCACGTGCATGGCACAGTGTTGGGCAGTGTTTCCTTTTGTTAAACATAGGGCCTCTATGAATTGGACCTGACTTGATGGCACATGATAAACACAACAACATGATAGACACAGGGGAGCCAGGTAGGCCTGGCCTAGTGCTGGTGAGACCTGTGGAATGAATATGTGCATGTCATTTAAAATTGTTCCTGACCTGGGCACGGTGGTGCACACTTGTAATCCCAGTCCTGGGAAGGCTGATGCAGAAAGATGGTGAGCTCAAAGCCAACCTGAGCTATATAGCAAGACCAACCAATCGACCAATAAGCAAAAAAAAATGTTTCTTCATGGCAGAAAATGTTCAGCCCACCTGGAAGAAGCCAGGCAAGTGTCCAATGTCCTTGAAGAAGAAATGAAATAATCAATGAAGAATCATAGAGAAGTCTTGACTAACAATTGCAGAAAGCGATGAAGAGCTGTCTTTGACATATTTTCGGAAGATTTCATGAATTTTCTCAGGCAATGTTTTATTAGCTTGATTTTCTATTTTCACTCTGACTTTAGGAGAAGACGTGACTCCATAATTTGGGGGAATGACCCAAGACAATTTGGCTGATCTTTCAGCGTTTCTCAGGTAGCTTCCAGCAATGGGAAGTAGAAGGGAAACATTGTCTCATTCCCCCAGTTTCTCCCTGAGGTGCCATGTGATGGGGTTCAGGACATGCCATCCCAAAATATGGCACCTTGACATTTGAGAAAGCAGTAGAAGTAGGGAGGTCATGTTTGCCTTCTCCTGTCCTTGTCATCTGAGGTGGGTCATGTTATCCTCATCTGACAGGTGCCCCTCTGTATCAGAGGAACAGAGCCAGACACAGAGACACAGAGAAGAATCTGAACCAATGGACCTTAGTAAGTTCCCCAGTTTATTACCAAGAGAGGAGACCTCTTTGCCCCCAATCATACTTTTTTATGACTATCTTCAGCAAACCTAAACATAAAAATACATGTTACCCTATTTCCTAGGATCCTCATTACTGAAGTCTCCCTTGTTATGTGAAACTTCTATTAAATAAATTTGCATGCTCTTTTCTTGTTAATCTACCTTTGGTCATACAGTCCTCAGTCATGAACCAAGAGACAGGTGACAAGAGATGATTTTTCTCATCCCTTGTACAAGTCTTGGGCTAAATTCTGCTGAGAGCAAGCCTGCATAAAAACAATCACATGACCAATTCCTATAAAGTCGGGGATGTGGCCCTCAAGGGCACACAACATGCCTTTGCATGAGATGCTTTCTCTGAGGTGGGTGGAATGACATTCTGAGTGTAGGATCAGCTAACACATCCTCAGTCAGTGACAGAGCCCTCCATGAAGCGGGAACCAGAACCAAAGGCAGCTCTGGCTCTCAGCTGTACTACAAAGGGGCTGGGCTGCTGGGCTTGCTGAACTCTTTGACCTTGTCCTCACGGGTGATTGAGACTGTCACCTCTTTCTAACTAACCACATTGGTCAACAATTACTTCCCCAATGAAAAATTAAAAATTATTTCTACAATCTCGTGTTAATTAATGATTTCTGACTTAGCTTTTAAAATCAAGTTGTTAGTGCTTCTAATGCTAACTAGCCACTCCCAGGATGTAGATTAAAGTTTATTTACAACTGGAAACAACTTAGGTATCCTTTCACTTGGGACTGGTTAAATAAATTTGGCACGATCATACGGTAAAGCACCAGCTCCTGAAATAAACAAGTAAGGAAGTTATCTGGGAACTGGTGGGCAAAGACCCCCAAGATACAGGGTTTAGTGAAAAGAATAAGGTATAGATGTATGAGTGATGATTTGCTGCCTTTTGTGGACATGGAGGTAAAGGGGAACAAAGTTTGCATTTCTATTTGATCATAGTGCATGAAGAGTTGCTGGAAGGATACATAAGAAACTAGCAGTTTCTTATGGAAATAAGAAATAGTGAGTTCTGGAAATAGGACTAGGTAAAGGGATTGAAATAGGGCTACTAAGGTAGGAATTGAAGCAAGAGTTTTCGTGGTAATGCATTTTATATTGTTTTGGTTTTAACCATGTGGATGCATTACCTATTCTAAACAATAAATATATTAGCTCTCACACACACACTATATTGTTCATACCTAAGTATTTTAAGGCCTGCAGCCATAGCCCTGTGGAATCCGATCCCGGCAGATCTCGGAAGCTAAGCAGGGCCGGGCCTGGTTAGTACCTGGATGGGAGACCCCTGGGAACACCAGGTGCTGCAGGCTTGGGAGAAGGACCTGGCAACCCCCTCCCAAAAATCAATCTGCCATTGAAAACCCTATGCACAGCAGAGAAGCCCTGACAATAGTGTTTCCCCTGTTGTACAGAGGGTCGCTATGAATCGGATACCGACTCGACGGCACCTAACAACAACAAGTATTTTAAAGTAAATTTCAATACGGACCATATGACATAGTACTTAGTCCTGTCCTAAGACATAGTACTTAGTCTTGTCCTCCCTTTTTTTTTTTTCCCCATATACTTGGAGGGTGAGCCAAGGGCCTTGCACATACTTTGCAAATGCTCTACCCCTGGGCTGCACCTTCAGCCCATTTTTTAAATTGTTTATTCTGAATCAAGGTCCTGCTAAGTTATTCAGGCTGCCTTGGGCCTCAAACATGCGATCCTCCTGCACCCGCCTCCCGAGTGACTGAAATTACAGTCATGTGACACCGTGCCTGGCTCAGTCCTCCCTGCCTTTGAAGGCAGCCTGGGGCCAGGAACTTAAAACCCCAGATAAGCTTATCCTGCCAGAAGATCTGGAAGGAAAACAGGCACACATATTTGAGAGTGAAAAGTTTCCTGGTAAGCTCTGCTGGCTGACTGTGCACAACTAACTTCTGACTTCCAGTTCTGTGGTGTGGATAAGCAAATCATCAGGTGAGTTCTTCGTGCCCAACATGCTGTTGGAGTTTGGTTTTAATATGCCTCATCTCTAACAGATTTAGGGACGCTCTAAACCAAATTTATTTTGGTCTCCACCACACCTCTGGGAAGCAGTGTGTGTGTGTGTGTGTGTGTGTATGTGTGTGTGTATACATATATACACATACATATGTGTATATATATAAATACATATATATTCAAATGCTAACTAGCCACTCCTAGGATGTGGATTAAAGTTTACTTACAACTGGAAACAACTAAGATATCCTTCCACTCCGGACTGGTTAGATAAATTTGGCACAATCATGCAGTAAAATATCAGCTTTATGTGTATATTGTTGTTGTTGTTAGGTGCCGTCAAATTGGGTCCAACTCATAGCAACCCTTTCTACAATAGAACAAAACACACCCTAACACTGTGTCAAGCTTGGCAGTATGTTAGTGCTTCTCTGCTATTCATAGGGTTTTCAATGGCAGTTTCATGATTGTTTCAGGAGTGGGTTGCCAGGTCCTTCTCCCATTTTTGTGGTGCTGGGTTTTGAACCCAGGACTTCAGAATGTGCAGAGCGGCACTCTACCAACTGAGCCAAGCTCCAATCCCATATGTGTGTGTGTGTGTGTGTGTGTGTGTGTGTGTATACATAGATATATGTGAGTGTGTATATATGTACATATATGTGTACACACACACACACACACACACACATATAGCCTGCAGCAGTACCACTGTGGCATCTGATCCTGTTAGATCTTGGAAGCTAAGCAGGATCAAACCTGGTTAGGACTTGGATAGAAGACCACCTGAGAACACCAGGTGCTGTAGGCTTGGAAGAAGAACCTGGCAATCCACTCCCCAAAAAATAATCAGCCATTGGAAACCCTATGAATAGCAGAGAAACACAACAATAGTGTTTCATCTGTCCTACATAGGATGGCTATGTGTTGACCAACTCAACCACACCTAACAACAACATACATATACATGTGTATATGTGTGTGTATATATATACATGGAGGGCTGGGATTTAGCTCAGTTGGTAGAGCACTACGCTGCAGTCTCTGAGGTCCTGAGTTCAATTCCCAGCACCGCAAAATGGGAGAAGGACCTGGCAATCCACTCCCAAGGTAATCCCAAAACAGTCAGCCATTGAAAACCCTATGAGGGCTGCTATGAGTCGATACCGACTCCACGGCACACAACAACAACAACAACAATATATACCTGTGTGTATATATACACATATATGTGCATACATACATATGTGCGTGCGTGCGTGTGTGTGTGCGTGTGTGTATATGTGACCTGTGAAAGAGAGAAACTGGGCCCCTGTGGGGGGCAAGATGTTATCAGCAAGGAGGCATCAGTTGACACTTGTGATCGTTGCTCCTTATCAGTGGCTTCCGCCTCCAACCCTCCCATCTCCAACACTCTCAGTCCAGAAAAACTGTCACCTTGGAAAGGATGGCGGCACCCAAGCACCACCTCCCTGCGTTTGCACTCTGATCTTTGTGGCACCTCTTTGCATCACCTGATCTAGGAACCATGGCATCGCGTTTTCTCCATGGATTCTCCCATTCACAAGTGAGGAAGGTAGGAGAGGTGAGAGTTGTGGCTGACTAGGGGGAAAACAAGAGCCAGAGCAGGAGTCAGGTCTAGAGCCCAAGTCAGGAAACCCTGGACCTGGAGCTCTTTCCGCCCCGGCATGTGTCAGGTGGCTCACGTGTGCAATCCCAGTGGCTTGGGAGGTGGAGGCAGGAGGATTGCAAGTTCGAGACCAGAGGCTTTTCGCATAACTTAGTGAGACCCTGTCTCAAAAAATAAAAAATGGGCTGGGGGTGCAGCCCCGTGGTCCAGCAGTTACAGAGCATGCAAGAGCAAGGCCCTGGGTCCAACCCCTAGTACTTCAAAAAAACAAAACAAACAAACAAAAAAGAAATAATGTAAATGTACTTATTGGTTTTGGCACCACACTGAATGGCTAATTCAGTCACACATATGTTGCACACATCCTTAGCAATAAGTTATTTTTAAAATTCTGTTGTTGGTTGAGAATAGAAATATTCAAGCACCAAGCAGTTGGAGTGCCAAGGTACCACTATAGTACCAACCCCTCTGTTATACTATATTTTTCCTCTATACACATATCTAAGTTTATAAATTATTCACTATAAGAGATTAATAAGAACTAATAAAATAGGACAATTATAATAATATACTGTAATAAAAGTTATTTAAAACTTATGAATTGCCTATTTCTGGAACTTTCCATGAAATGTTTTTGGGCTGTGATTGACCAAGGGTAACTGAAACTTCAGAAAGTGGACTTTCTAAAGGAGAGGTTACCATAAAAAATAAATGACATAAAATTTACCCTTTTAAGTATACAACTCAGTAGCATAAAGTACACTCACAACATTGTACAGCCATTACATCATCCATCTCCAGAACTTTTTCATCATCCTAAACAGAAATGTTTTACTTATCAAACAATAACTCCGCATTCTCCTCAACTCCCTCTCTCCCATAACCTGTATTCTACCATCTATCTCTATAAATTCGACTACTCTAGGGACTCATATAAATGGAATCATAAATATTTGTCCCTTTGTGCCTGGTTTATTTCAGTTAACATAAGATCTTCAAGTTTTATCCATGTTATAGCATGTGTCAGAATTTATTGTTCTTTTTTAAGGTTGAATACTATTCCCTTGTAGGCTATACCACAGATGGTCTATCCATTCACCCCTTGATGAATATTTTGGTTGCTTCTACCTTTTGACTATAGTGAATAATGCTGCTTTGAACATTGGTATACAAGTTGCTATTCATTTTTTATTATTTTAAAAATGGGGAAAACATTAATAAATGGAAGTTGGTAAACAAAAACCTTCAAACCCCAAAGGCCAGTGGGAAGAAAATAGAAAAAAAAAATTGCAGAAGGTGAAATTGTAAGGAACTTCCACTCAAGGGTACAGTTGTTTCCTGGCTGATTTTTCTCCCTTGTTCATTTGCACCAATCTATTCACCCATAACCAGTTGCCAGACATCTCATTGACTTAGTAGTTTTGAGAACTGAGGGAAGAGGGTATAGCTTGACATTTAGTATACCCACTATGAGATGCATCTCAAAGTCAAAAACACTAAGGGTGCCCCTTAATGTGGGTAATTATTGAAGCTCAGTATGCTAGTCTCTCTTTTATTTTAGTATGCTATAAAGTTTAATAGGAAAATAAAAGTAATTTGAAGAAATTTTAATAGTATACCTTGGAGTAAAGTAAAAAAAATTCACTCTCCTTTCAGACTTAACTCACTCTTCCTGGCTCCATCTCCATCCTTGGAAGTTGGGAGTCTGGACTTGGTACAAGTCTCTAGGGGCCCTTGGGAGGCCTCCCAGGGCCCTGAAAGACTATAAGCAAGATACCCTGGGGTTATTCCTATCTCTGCACCCTCTCACCCCGTACACTGCACTGAATTGAATTCCAGTAAAATGAACTTCCTGGGAGGGAGAAGAGAGAAGAGCAAGGAGGAGCCCCTAGACTTGTTCCCAGGCAACACATCTGTCTTCCACCACCCCAGAGAACCAGCCATAGCTGGGTCCAGGGGTGCATGCTGGGCTGTAAACCGATGCTGCCTTCACTCCTCAGTCCTCACCTCCTTATATTAGGAATTTGAATGAGGGAAGGAACATTAAACCTGATACTGATATTCTACCAGGCTATTGAGTGGTCCTGGAACATCTGTTGAGAAACCCCAAGCTGGAGGGTGAGTCACTGGGGTCGGCCGCAGCCTCGCATTGGCTGGAAGAATCTCCTGATCCTGTCAGGGGAGGAAAACCGGTCCAGCTGCCAGCAGCAACTGCCTGGCTGGACTGGTGCTGGGAACATACTGCCACCAAGGTCGCGCCTTCCAGCGCCTCCCAGCCCTGGCAGTGTGCGTGGCTTCCCGAAACTGTCTGCAAAGCTTGGAAAGGAGTCCTGACTAGCTTAGAAAGACGAGAAAGACAGTCATCAAAAAAATTTTTTTAAAAAAATCAGCCAACAAAATCGGTGTGAGCATCTGCCCTGTAAAGAAAAGGCTACCAGGGGCTGCACCTAGTTTCAATTAACCCACCAGGAGCAGGGCACAGGGATGGTGGTTCTGATGAGATGGAAAGAATGCGAAGTCTTCTCAATCCTGCAGAAAAGTCACACTTTCCATGGTAGCTCATTCCTGGATTGCATCTTAAGATGTGGGCCTGGCAGGTGGCTCCTAAAGCAGCCCCACCAAAGGCAAAATCCTATATGAAAATGACAGCCAGTTCTCTGAATTCTAGAAAGGTGCATGTGCTGGTTCTCCCATGGTGACTGTGTGGAAAGTGTTGGTCACAATTGGGGCCAGTCCTCAGCCAACTCTATTCTTCCCTCCATCTCTGCTGCCTACCTCCCTCTGTGTACACATGGACACACCTTTCTCATTTCTGAGAAACATTTGAGAAGAAAAGTAAAGACATTCCTCTAATGTCCCTAAACGCAGCGTATTTGGGGCAACAGAGATATTCTAAGGGCTTGGTGGAAATAGGGTGGAGGGAGGAGGCTCTTAAAATGTCAGAGCTGGCTGGGCGCAGTGGCACACGCCTGTAATCCTAGGGACTCAGGAGGCGGAGGCAGGAGTATCGCGAGTTCAAGGCAAGAGGCAGCCCGCATAACTTAGCAAGACTCTGTCTCAAGATCAAAAACAACTACAAAACAAACAAAAACCAAGGGGCTGGGGGGTGCAGCTCAGTGGTGGAGCCATTGAAAAGTGTGCACAAGGCCCTGAGTTCAACTCCCCAGTACCAAAAAAAAAAAAAAAAAAGGCCAAGTGTGATGACTTTATGCCTGTAATCCCAGTGAGGATCTCGAGTTTGAGGCCAGAGGCAGCCTGCATAACTTAGTGAGACCCTGACTCAAGATTAAAGTAATAAAAAAGGGTTGTGGTGCATCCCAGTGGCAGAGCACTTGCAAAGTACATGCGAGGCCCTGAGTTCAACCCTCAAGTACCACAAAACAACAAAGTCTTAACATACACCCATCTTGGTGTTGAACTTACATGCCTTGCTTCCTTTAATCCTTCTTACAGGCGACTGGAAATCCTGATTTCATAAGTAAAGTAACTTGTCCAAAGTCACATGTATGGTAAGTGGCCAAGTTGCTATTTACACTTTCCCTGTCTGAGTCCAAAGCCCACGTTCTGTCACCAACCTATACCCCTGAAGTTCCTTTGGAGAGCACCCTGATTAGATCTCTCATTACTCACTGGTCCCCGGGGTTCCGGGTCTCACTCAAGTCATGCAATCAGTGAAAAAGCAGAGATAAGAAGTCATATATCCTTCCTCCAAGGATGGGGTAAGGTGGTTGAAAGAGCTTGTGCTGATGGGGTAACCTTAGGCAGGCTGATCAGTATCACTGAACAGTCACATCTCCAGCTGGAAAATCCCCATGGGACGTGCCTGCCTCATGCTTTGTGATGAGTGCTCAGTGCAATTGTTTATGCAAAGCTCCCAGCTGTTGGACATGGATCTTCTCAGGGACTTCAAAAGGCGACCATCATTTCCTCTGGCAATGGTACCATCCTATGTTACTCACAAAGTTCCTCCTTGTTTGCTACAATAAAAATTAAGCCTTGTTTCCTTAGCTGGGCAGAGTGGAGCTGGACACAGGAGGCTCTCGTAGGACCTTATGACTGGCAGGTAGCATCTCTTACTTGGCCTGTTGTTTGGACTAATAATGGAAACCCAAGCTTGGGTTCCGAGAACTGTGCTGAGACTTGGACTAGAGCCCACCTGATAGGAGGGAGAGGATGGCAGCACAGTGCCAGTGTCCTGGTGTGCCCAGGACTCTAGGGTTTCCTGGGACATGCAGTGGTCAGTCCGCAAACTGAGACAGTTTTAGAACTAACTGGCAATACAAGATGGCAGCAATTCTGGGCCAGGATGAGTATCCTTGGGGAGCTTTGGGCATTTGGGGGGTGACCTTGACCAATGCCTGGGAATTTGGCCTATATGGCAGATCCCCCACGTGTCTGTTACTTTGTATGCTGTGGAGGCTTGCTGAAAGCTACACCACTGGTATTTCAGATGCCAGCAGGACCATCCATGGTGGACAGGTTTCAGCGGAACTTCCAGAATAACACAGATGAGGGAGAAGCATCTGTCATCCCACTCCCAAAACAATTCACCATTTAAAACCCTATGAGTAGCAGAGGAGCACTGTGCAATATAGTGCCAGAAAATGCCCCAGGCTGGAAGGCGTTCAAGAAATGACTGAGAAAGAGTGGCCTCCTCAAAGTACAGTCAACCTTAATGACAGGAATGGAGTAAAGCCCCTGGGAGTTCCTTTTGCTGATGTGACATGACTCAAAATGAGAAGAAACAGAGTGGCTGCAACAATGGCTCAAACATAAAAAGACTGTGTGCATGGCAGTGTTGGGTAGTGTTTTGTTCTGTTGTATGTAGGGTCCCATGAGTTGGATGCAACTTGATGGCACCTAACAAGAACAATATAGCAGAAGTCTTCTCACCCTGACCAGGGATGAAGCAGAACTAACTTTACCTTCTTGAGGGAGGTTAGAAATGAACCAGGGACTTAACTATGAAATGAAAGCAGCAACTACTGGGGGTAGGGGACAAAGGATTCCTTGCCTTCACTAGTGTCCTGGGCCACTCTGCTCTCTCCTCTGGGAGCCCCAGCCAGCCACCCCAGGGCGAGGCATCTGCAGGGAGACTCGTCTTGCTGGGACCAAGGGAGCAAGCTCCTCATTGGCAGGGCCCCTCCTAGCAGCTCAGGGGCATTTAATATGTGTAATTTTGTACTATTTTTCCTAAAGAACCACCTCCCCAGTTCCACAGATTCAGCGTGTCACAGTTTAGCCAGTGGTTGTTCAGGGCTGACCTCGGGCCTCAGCAGAGCACAAGAAACCACATCCAGGACAGACTTTAAGACATCCCCTAAAGCAATGCCTGCATCACTCTTGGAGAGTAGGGAAAACATTCCTAAGAAGGCTTGTGATCCTTCAACTCCTGGGGCAGGGAAGTCAGGCCTCACAAGGCCCCTAGAGCACTGATACTGAGGGGGGCCAAGGTGTGGGGGTCGGGACAGTTAGGAGAACAATGTCCTGAAAAACAGGGAGGTTGACGGGCCTCCACAGACTCTTGGTGGTAGAACTCCCTTTGAGGCTTGTTCTCAGCACTGGAGTCAGGGAGAGGCCAGGGTAGCTGGTGCCCCCTAGAGGCCACAGGCTGGAATGCGCCCACCTGGAAAAGGCCTTCAAGCGCTGAGTTCTGGAGGCTTTGGGCAAGACTTCCTTTCTTGGGCCTCAGTTCTCCAAGGTGTAAAAAAATACCTAAATGACTCTTAGGAACAGATCTAGCTGAGATGCGGGTGAGAAAAAACAAAGACATCGATACTACCTCAACCTCTGCAAGAACTTCCCCATTCCATTAAAAAAAAAAAAAAAAAGGAGCCAACAGCCCCTGACCATAGGATGAAACCTTGGTCCAGCTGTGTGAGGCAATAATCCCAGGCAGGGAACAGCGTGGAACTGCATCTCTCAACCTCGGCACTTCCACCACCTTCCCTAGCAGTTTGGTAAAACAGAACAGGCAGGAGTTTAGGAGAACAGGAGACGTGGTCTCAGTCCTGGTGGTCACTGACCCAGCGATACTGAGTCTCCCACAGACATGCCTGAGCCCCTGTCCTCACCCATTCAATGCAGGCATGGCGGGCGGCTTATTCCTACTCTGGTTCTGCAAGGGAATGTTGTAAGAATCAAATATGAAAGAGCTTTGAAAAGGATAAAGTTCCGCTTACACTTAGAGGATTTTTGTTTACTTAATTCCTTGAAAGAAAATCCAAGGGGAAATATTCTGGGGCCATAGAATGCTGTTTTCTGGGGGTCATTTCAACATGATCCAGTGGAACTTTTACTCCTGGCCTTCCAAGCTGGTAAGCTTTTGTCCAAGGGACACATTCCGCTAGATCACACTGTGTCGAAGAAGCACCAAATATGGCCTCTTGTGTTGGGCCCGAATATCCCCATGTTGTTTGCTTACTCGCAGCTAGTAGGACTGTTAGCCCTAAGCCTGCTAGTGCCACAAACTCTTACATATCCAGTTGCTTTCAGTACAGATAGTCTCAATTTACCGTGACTGACTTAGATTTTTTTTACTACTCATTCAGTAGGCACTTTAGTTTGAATTTAGGCCTCTTCCTGGCCAGTGATATTCTGTGTAATACTCTTTTGAAATGCTAAGTAACATCGGCCATGCAATTGAGATGGTCAACAGCCAGTACTGTACTCCACAGTGTGCTGTCTTTGATAAATTACCTTGGAAAGTCAACACCTTATTATCAAATCGGCTTTGTATTATATGACTTTGCCCATTGTGGGCTAATGTGTTTTGAGTATGTTTAAGGTAGGCTAGGGCTGTTATGAGGGCTGGGATTTAGCTCAGTTGGTAGAGCCATGCTCTGCAGTCTCTGAGGTACCAGATTCGATTCCCAGCACCACAAAAATGGGAGAAGGATGTGACAATCCACTCCCGAGGCAATCCCGAAACAATCAGCCATTGAAAACTATAAGGGTCACTATGAGTTGGATACAACTTGATGGCACCTAAAAACAACAACAACAACAGAGCTGTTATGATGCTCAATAGCTCATATATACATACATATATATTTTTGTTAGGTACCATCAAGTCGATGTCCGACTCATATCCACCCTACATGCAATAGGCAAAAGAGTATTGTTACTGCTTCTCTGCTATTCATAGGGTTTTCAAGGCAGATTATTTTTTGTTTGTTTGTTTGTTTGTTTGGGGGAGGAGTGGGTTGCCAGGTCCTTCTTCCAAGCCTACAGCACCTGGTGTTCCCTTGGCTCAAGGTGGTCTTGAGCCAAGTACTAACCAGGTCCAACCCTGCTTAGCTTCGAAGATCTGACAGGATCGGACACCACAGTGGTACAGCTGTAGATATACATACACACACACACACACATATATATATATATATATATATATATATATATATATATACACACACACACACATACATATATATATGTATATATATACATATATATACATATACATATATACATATACATATACATATACATATATATATACACACACACACACACATGCACACATAAGTAAAATTTATGTTTTTGCTGTACTGGGGAGTTGAACTCAGGGCCTCATGAGTGCTTTTGCCAGTCTTCTACCACTAAGTCACATCCCAGACCAATTTTTACTTTTTCTTGAAACAAGGTCTCCCTAGGCTGTATCTGGCCCCAAACCCGTGATCCTCTGCCTTCTTCCTGAGTAGCTAGGATTATAGGCATGCACCACCGCCCCCTGCTGTTCAGGTATATTAAATGCAGTTTCATTTTAAGATATTTTCACCTTACGATGGGTTGACTGGGACATTAACTTCATTGTAAATTGAAATGAATCCACATAGTCTAAATAAGCATATGTATTCCCAGCCTGCCTATTTTGCATATCCCATGGAACTTCACCAATATCCACTAACCATGGGTGAGACAAGGGCTGGGATTTGGCTCATTTGGTAGAGCGCTTCGCTGCAGTCTCTGAGGTCCCGAGTTCAATTCCCAGCACCCCAAAAATGGGAGAAGGACCTGGCAATCCACTCCCCAGGCAATCCTGAAACAATCAGCCATGGAAAACCCTATGAGGGTCACTATGAGTCGGATACCGACTGGCACCTAACAACAACAACAACAACAACAATGGGTGAGACAAAGCCTGTAGCCAGGAAGGACCCCATAGTGCTGCCCTAATCCATTGCTTGTCAGCCACAGTACTCTGCTCAATCTCGTGCAGCCCCATCTGTCCTAGGGCGCTCTTTACGTGATTTGCCATGAGAAAGGTACCTGCAGATAGGCAGTTTACAGTGCATCTCACTCCCCTGGTTTTAGTGACTGGTGCAGGATAGGAAGTACTTCAGCAGAGCTGTTGCTAATCGGTACCACTTTTGTTAGAAATGCCAGGAGCTAAGTGCATGTTTTCCCTAGCTATACACAAACCTGGACAGTTGGGACCTAGAAGGACCATAGAACTCTTGCCCCGTGTAGAGACTTGGCATGGAGACAGTTTAGAGCCCAAAGGCAGCAGTGAGAGACCCAGTCAGGTAATATTGCTTTAGCTCCTGGATTGAGCTTCACCTGAAGTTCCCCCAGGTCTTTTTAGTTATGAGAGAGTGGGAACATCTCTTGTTAACAAAACAACTGGAGTCTAATTTCCACTTATTCGTAGTCTAGACTTGAGTGCCAACTTGGCCACCCTCCCCTTTTATTTTCTACCATTGCTTTTTGTCTGCAGCTCTTTTCATCATTACACTCATCCCGATAGTTCCCTCCTCTGATGAGCCCAAAGTTCAGACAAGTTGAAAGAACACTTACTTGTTAAATAAGAATATTACTGTAGTCCAAGCCTGGCTTATGCTGCAGCAGAGGGCAGAGCTTAATAGAACGCAGTTCCAGCTTTCAAGGAATTTATAGACTCAGGACATGTTATTAAATGGACCACAACCCACAATGGTATGTGCACTTGTGCAAGTCCATGCAAGGCCCAAGAAACACCTGCAAAGAAGGAATTCTCTCAGGGGATGCAATAGGAGCCACCAAAGGGAAGTGATGTTGGAACAGGATTCTGGGTGACAAAATGAGAGCAAGGTTGGAGGCAAGATACTCCCAAGTGATGACATTCTTCACCAGCCATCCTTGGCCTTGCTGTAAGTGACTAAGGGTCTTTGGCATCCCTCCTGGGTAGACTGGACCTTTCTAATACATAAAGGCTCCTGCAGAGAAGCTTGGATCAGTCCTTCTGCACTAAGCTAAGGTCATTTGGCCAAATGGGGTGTTCTAGCCTGCTGGGATTTGGCTCAGTTGGTACAGCGCTGCACTGCAGTCTCTGAGGTCCCGAGTTCAATTCCCAGCACCACAAAAATAGGAGAAGGACCTGGCAATCCACTCCCAAGGCAATCCCGAAACAATCAGCCATTGAAAACCCTATGAGGGTCACTATGAGTCGGATACTGACCCAACAGCACCTAACAATAAAGCCTGCAAAGAGATGAGCATTTTAAGATGAAAATTTAGAGGCCATTGGTATTTCAACCACGTCCCTGAGGATTCCCAGATAGAGAATAGGAAATTGTCATATTTATTTTGTGAAGTCCCAGGAAACTGAGATGGGATCAAACGCGGGTGCACTTTATTCGACCCTTTATGAATCTGGGTTGAGCTGTCCAGTCTTCCCTATTGCACGGTTGATGCCAGGCACAATGGAACTGTTGCTGTTTCCAGAACACACTGACCCTGCTCCCTCCTCCAGGAAGTCCTCCTCTTTGTCACCATCATGTGGCTTCTCATCCTCATGCCTCACCTGGAGGGCCAACCCTTCTGGAGCCTGGTTGTTGCCTCTTCTGGAATTTCTTCTGGAAACCGAGTGTGTGTGAAAGACGATGGGAACATCAGAGAAGGAATCCACAGAGCTCCCAGGAAGGGGCCTGGGGAGGTCAGTGCAAAGGCCCTTCCCAGGAGTGCTCTGGATTCCTCCTCTTAGGCGCCTATAGTCCTTCACACACACTCAGCAGTGGAGGGAAGACAGAGAGTGAGACCTGCAGACAGGAAAATGTGAAATTGAGAAAACAGGAGGCTCAGTAAGGCCAAGCCTAGACTTCTCACTCAGAACAGTCCTTTTCTCCATCATCAACCAACAGCAGTCAACCCTAAATATTCCCCTAATTAGGGTTCTATATAGAATGACATCATTTATGCCCCATGATGCTGTCGAGGCCTTTTCAGAGGATCTAGTGCAAGTGGACAACCCCTGCTCAACCAACCAAGCCACTGAGAAGTCACCTGCCATTCCAATATTATAGTCATTGGACTGGGTGGTTATGGGCAGCAAGGATGGATCCCCTCAGGGTTGTGAGTCCTTTGGGAGGGAGGCTGTGTTCTTTCTTTTTCTTTTCCTTTGTTTTTTCAGTACTGAGACCCCGGGCCCTTACACATGCTCAGCAAGCACTCTACTACTGAGCCACACCTCCAGCCCCTTTTGTGATTTTTATTTCAATACAATGTTTTGCTAAATTGTATAGGCTGCTTCTGGCATTGAATTTGCAATCATCCTGCCCCAGCCTCCTGAGTCACTGGGATTATAGGCATGCACCATGGCAACTGGAAAGGCTGTATGCTTTCATCTTTCTGTTCACAATGCCCAGCACAGTATCTTGTTGTTGGGTGCCGTTGAGTTGTGTCTGACTCATAGCAACCCTCATAGGGTTTTCAATGGCTGATTGTTTTAGGATTGCCTTCGGAGTGGATTGCCAGGCCCTTCTCCCATTTTTGTGGCACTGGGAATTGAAACTGGGACCTCAGAGACTGCAGAACAGCACTCTACCAACTGAGCTAAATCCCAGCCCAGCATGGTATCCAGCCCATGCCTTATAGCAGGCATTTGATGCATAGAGGTAGAATGAGTCAGCAAGCAAGTGAATATGAGAACAGATGAATGAACCCTTCCCCTGGATGAAGACTGGTGGTGAAGACTAAACAAAACAACCCTAGGTTCTGATCAGTCCAACTATAATCAAGTGACCTGCCTTTTTGATGTCTTGCCTTTCTCACCTGAGAAGGAGTCAGTGAGCATCTGAGCCCTGAATCTGACATGCAGACTCCAGGACCGTGCATGTTCTCATGGTGACAAGCTCCCCCACGCAGCACTGGCTGCCTCTTGAACTGTTCTTTTTGTGCAGTAACTTCTTGTTTGGATCGTGCACCTAGTGGAGGACGAGGTTCCCCCAAGCCCTTCCCCTCACCCCCAATACTTGGAGTTGAACCCAGGGCCTTGCACGGGCCCGAGTCCCTGGGATTACAGGCATGTGCCACCACACCCAGCCCAAGCCCCTTCTTAATGCAAAGGTTCTTTGTGTTGACTTGACCAGGGTCCCATACTGTTAGGACAGAGCTGAACATTCTATCCAGGTCTTTCTACCATGTTGCCCCATCACACAGACAACACTAGGAGGGCTGCAGGCATTTGGAATAGGCCAAGGTCACTCCTCAGAAATTAGTGAAGTCACCAACCAAAATGCAAAGATATAACTGGAAGGCATCTCATGGGACATGTAAAACCAGGAAAGAAACTGATGAGACTTCTTGAGTGGGAAGAATAAGCAAGAAAGAAACTGGGAAATGGAAAGGAAGGAAAGAGGGGTTTGCAAAGAAGGTATTATCAGAAAGTGGCCAGTTGAACTCTGGGGCCTATTTCTTGCTCAATAGCTTCATGCCATCCCTCGTGATGGGATGTGGCCCTGATGAGAAGCTGAGCTTGTAATTTGGGGGTGTTTGTGTCTCAAAGTCAAGAGAGCAGAAGGCTATCCCTATTGGGATGAGCACCCCTAACTGCATCTGACTTGTTGAGAAAGGGGGGCTGCCCTCTTCAGAAAAGGTTTTAGAAGGTGGCAGCCCTCCACCCCATGGTTAAGACCAGAAGCTGTTCTCCAGAACGGGGCAAAACAGCTAGTCATGGCACATGCCCATAATCCAGTGATTTGGGACGCATAGGCAGGAAGATCGCAAGTTCAAGGCCAGAGGCAGCCTGTGCAACTTAGTGAGACCCTGACTCAAAAGGAAAAAGCATAAATAAAGGGGCTTTGGGCTCATCTCAGTGGTGAAGCCCTTGCCTAGCACATGTGAAGTCCTGGCTTCAACTCCCCAGTACCAGAGGGACAAACAAAATAAGAATAGGGCAAAAAAGGGAACTCTCTTAGACAGGCATCCCTGCCAAGAAGTTAGAAGTTCAGTTCTCTTGAGTCTGTTGCCCTAAGATATTTTGGCTGCTGCAATATTCTTCAAGGTATCTTTCTACGGTTACTTGTTGGAACACCAAAAGGGAAGCCCGTTTCTTTAGGACTGTGCCTGGTGGGTACTGTTAGTGGCTGCCCCCAAGTGCTTTGCCAATCCCCCTCTCCCTTGCCACTGCCCACTAGATTGTTAAATGTTCACTTCCCCAGGTTTCCTGGCAGTTAGGCGTGGCCATATAACCCCCCTTTAACCCATGGGACACAAGCGGAAGCCCAAAAAGGAAGGAAATTGGGATGGGGTGTGGTTCTGAGGAAGGTTATACTTTCACAGTAAGTGAAACTGAGAGGACCTACTTGAGATTTGCCCTTCTGCCCCCCATGTGCAATAAACGCAAACGCAGTGAATGGAGCTGCAACTGATACCACGTGAGTGGGAAGCAAGGCGTAGAAACTTGCAGAGACAACCACCCTGGCTTCACCATCTCAGTGAATCAAGGCCTTCTTCCCTCAGGCTGCTCGTTTCTTAAAAAAGAAAACTGAAAGGTTGAAGGCACTAGAGTTCAATTTTCTGATATTTGCCCCCAAATGCAATTATATCTGATATCCAGGACTTCTCAGTGCCTTTAAACGGCAGTGTGTATTTTGAATCTCCCAGAGAGGGACAGAGCATGCAGCAATTCCAAACTTGTATCACCAAGGTATAGTTTTAAAAATTATTTATTTATTTATTTATTTTTGTGAGACTAGTGTTCCAGATACACCCTTGGGAAGCTTTTGGTAGGGATCACCTGCCTGGTGGGCCCCATCTTCGTGGCCTATAAACTGATCCCATTTGAGTGCAGGCAAGACCTATCATTTACATCCTAGGCTAGAGCTCTGCCACTGAGTTTCATCCCCAGGCCCTGCCATTTGTTCTTACCCAGTAGAACATGGCAAAGCTGTTGGAAGCTCTCCCATGAGAACATCGCTAGACGGCTACCTCGTTAATGGACACAGCAACAACAACATATATATATGTGTATAGGTAGCCATGTCCTGCTTGCATATGCTAGAAAGTATCCTGCTGGCCCCGAAGCAGGAAGCTGCCTATGGAGAGGACACAGGACAAAGAACTACACACAGGAGGCTTCCAGAAGCTGGGGGCCTCAGCCATACAACCACAAGGAACTCAAACTTGCCAACAACCACCCAAGCTTGGAAGAGGACCCTGGTGTCAGGCGAGCCTGTGGCAGCCCCCACTGAAACCTTCACTGCCACCTTGTGAAACCCTGAGCTGAAGAGCTTCGCTGTCTCCAGATAGCTGACCCCTGGAAACCAAGGGACAGTTAATGTATATGTGGTTTCCAATACTAAGTAGGTGGTAACTGTGCATAGCAATAGGAAACTACTACAACTGGAGCTCTGTGTGGTGGTGCACACCTGGAATACCAGCTACTTGGGAGGCAGAGGCAGGAGAGTCCCAAATTCAAGACCAGCCTGGGCAACTTAGCAAAATCCTGTCTCTGAATAAAAATAATAAATAGAGATGGGGACGTAGCTAGGTGGTAGAGTACTTGCATAGTATATACAAGGCCCTGGATTCAATCTCTAGTACCACAAAACACCAATTTAAAAAAAGAAAAGAAAAGAAAAGAAAAACTAGTACACCTGGAAAAGTACCCACCCAATGGTTACAAATTTTAGGTTGGTCTGGGACTGAGGAAATTAAGGCTTTCTATATTGACCTTGGGGCTGGGATTTAGCTCAGTTGGTAGAGTGCTGCGCTGCAGTCTCTGAGGTCCTGAGTTCAATTCCCAGCACCGCAAAAATGGGAGAAGGACCTGGCAATCCACTCCCAAGTCAATCCCGAAACAGTCAGCCATTGAAAACCCTATGAGGGTTGCTATGAGTCGGATACAGACTCGGTGACACCTAACAACAACAACAACAATATTGACCTCAGCCTGCAGCCATAGCACTATGGCGTCTGATCCCGTCAGATCTTGGAAGTTAAGCAGGGTCGGGTCTGATTAGTACTTGGATAGGAGATCACCTGAGAACACCAGGTGCTGTAGGCTTGGGAGAAGGATCCAGCAACCCACTCTCAAAAAACAATCAGCCATTGAAAACCCTATGAATAGCAGAGAAGCACTGACAATAGTGTTTTGTCTATTGTATGTAGCATCGCTATGAGTCAGAAACCAATTTAATGGTGCCTAGCAACAATAGTGGCTGGGCTGGGATTTAGCTCAGCTGGTAAAGTGCTGTGCTGCAGTCTCTGAGGTCCCGAGTTCAATTCCCAGCACTAAAAAAATGGGAGAAGGGCCTGGCAATCCACTCCCAAGGCAATCCCGAAACAGTCAGCCATTGAAAACCCTATGAGGGTCTCTATGAGTTGGACACTGACTTGACGGCACCTAACAACAACAAGAAGCAACAATAACATGCTGACCTAACTTCAGCCATTTTAAAATGTATTAACCAAATACATCCATTTTGTAAAATTCTGAGAATTGAGAACTGTCTGTACCCCAAAGGGCATAACTTGGAATATCCCAAGCCCAAGCCAAAAGGCTGGCTAAGACAGATAGAGCACTTAAACTGGTAACCGGGATATCCCCCAAGAGATTGACTAATGTCATTCAAGATGGTAACCAGGCAACCAAGACAGGCATCAGAACATCCAAACCTCAGACTTAAACACTGGCTGCCAGGACTCCATACACAGCAGCCATTCAGCATGATGGGCTGACTGCTCCTCTCGAACTCCGAAAGCTTCAAGGCTGCCTCCTTATAGCGGACAGAATTTCAGACAGTGCTGAAACTTTGCTGCTCAATTCCAACATTCTGCCACTCAATTCAGGGATTTTGATTCCGCTGCAATTGCTTGCTGCTGCTTGCTGCCACAACTGCTAACCTCTCTTGGGTGAGGTGAGTTCTCTCTGGGTCCATAAGGGCACTGCAACTTTCCCAACATGACCAAAACTTGTACTCAGATTTGGGACTTGTGCCCGGAGCTTGACTTTTAAGTTCAGTCATGTGACAGACAATCCTGAATTGATTGGTGTGATTTGCAATTAGATTTAGTTTGGATTGGATTACATAAACTGGTAGTAAGTAAATGTTTGAATAAAGCCTTCAAGAGACCATTTCTGTTCACCAAGTTAGGTCAGTTATTGGATGCAACAGATTGACGTAGTCAGTAGGATCTCTCTCTGGACTTTACACTAGACCATGGAGGGAGGTTTATGAACAATGTGTTGTTGTTGTTGTTAGGTGCCATCAAACCGGTGTCTGACTCATAGTGACCCTACCCCTACGTACAACAGGTGAAACACTATTGTTAGTACTTCTCTGCTAGTCATACAGTTTTCAATGGCAGATTGTTTTTTGGGAGTGGGTACCAGATCCTTCTTCCAAGCCTACAGCACCATGTGTTCCCAGGTGGTCTCCCATCTAAGTACTAACCAGGCCTGACCCTGCTTAGCTTCCAAGATCTGACGGGATCAGACACCACAGTGATACGGCTGCAGGCATGAACAATGTGTAAGAGAATATTAATGTGTGAAGAGAGGATAAGTTCCTTTATCACCATACCTCTGACTGCTCTGTTCTCTCACTTTCTGACATTTTACTCTTCCTATACCTCAATTGGGGGGCTAGGATTTAGCTCAGTTGGTAGAGCACTGTGCTGCAGTCTCTGAGGTCCCGAGTTCAATTCCCAGCACTGCAAAAATGGGAGAAGGGCCTGGCAATCCACTCCCAAGGCAATCCAGAAAACAGTCAGCCATTGAAAACCCTAGGAGGGTCGCTATGAGTCAGATACTGACTTGACAGCACCTAATAACAACAACAACACCTCAGTCAGGGCTGTCCAGCGTCTCTGTGTGTCCTTTCTGGTGCCTCTGGCACCAAAGACTCCCCCTAGGCCCACATACCCTGAGCCTGGGTCAGAGGGGAAATTTAAATTCCAGCTCAGACAGGCTGCACCCATATAAGGTCTAACCGAACCAGAGCGATCCGAGTCCCCTGAAGGACAATCCAAAAGCCTGATGGGAAAACCAGATCCTGTGTGGGTAATGACTTAAGGGGTCTGTCCTCAAAAGCAGTACACCACGAATCCAATACATTTAGCACCTGGTTTCAGTGCTGTCCACTTCCATTTTTTTCTTATTGCTCTTGAAGAAGACATTCGCTGGCCCCATTCCATTCCACCCACTCCTTCTCAGAGTTAAAAGAGCTAATACAGGAATTATACCAACAAGAAAGTTTCTCCTCTATAAAAGCAGAAGAGATAGAATTCTCTTTGTCATTTTACTATCTAATGCCGGTGCACTGGTTCCAGATAGGACAAAGCCATGCCTCTGAGGAAACTGTTGAAATGGTGTGCCAGGAAAGTTAGAAAATGAGCAGATTTTCATTGGGAAAGGTTTGTGCAAATAGCTCACTGTATGTGAGGTATTATATCTATTATAAGATATAATTCATCTTATTATATAACATATATGTGGCTTCAGCTTTGGGGCTAGGATGTTGCGTTGGCTGAAATTAAAAATTAGGAACAAAACAAAAAGGGATTATCATATCCCTTTCAGTCCATGAGGGGGATCTATACATCAAGACCCCTGGAAACATATCTAAGAAATCCTAGGGTGCTAAACCCTATATTGTATCAGGCAAAGGCAAAGGAAGTACCCTTCTGTCTATTAAAAGCCCTGCACCAAACTGGAGAAGATCTATTGAGGTTGTTAGGGGTTGTCAAATCCGGTTCAACTCATAGTAACCCTATGTACAACAGAATGAAACACTCTCTGACACTGTGCCATGCCCAGCACTATGTCAGTGCTTCTTTGCTATTCATAGCATTTTCAGTGGCAGATTGTTTTGGGAGTGAATTGCCAGATCCTTCTCCCTACCTTGCAGCACCTAGTATTCCCCAGCCCAATCCTACTTAGCTTCCAAGATCAGGTGGGATCAGATGCCAGGGTGCTATGGGTGCAGACTGGAGAAGATCTAGAGAAGGGAAAAATCTTAGCCAGAAAGGTAATAGCCAAATATTCCATAAACAACCCCTTCAGAGAGGAATATGAAGAAGAAGATAAGGAATCCTTAAAGAAAGTGGCCCCTGCCACAGTAAAAAAGAAAAAATTAAAAAAAGGAATAGCCCTTTGGAAGGGATCAGATGACAAGCAAAATGATGAGGACAGAGGACATGGAGATACAAGATTTCACCAGGCAGGATATTTTAAACTTTAGAAAGGATTTTGGACAGGGAGATACCACAGCTGTAAAATGGCTCCTGGACTTATGGGACTGGGGAGCCACTACTCTAATGGTGACAGGAAAGGAACAAGGACACCTGGCACCCATAACTAGCAACAGGGAATTTATGGAGGACTAAGGGCAACAACAAACAATTAACAGGGGTTGGGGTTTAGCTCAGTTGCTAAGAGTAGTGCTCTGTGCTCTCTGAGGCCCCGAGTTCATTCCCCAGCACCACAAAAACGGGAGAAGGACCTGGCAACCCACTCCTGAAACAATTTCAAACCAATCAGCTACTGAAAACCTCATGAGGAGCAGAGAGACACTGACATAGTGCAGGACATGGCACAGTGTCCGGGAGTGTTTCATTCTGTTGTACATAGGATAGCTATGAGTCAGACCCGACTTGATGGCATCTAACAACAACAACAACAACAACAACAACAACTGATAACAGAACATCAGATCCTAGAACTTCACAAATTATGGGGACATATAGGTATTAAACCTCTAGAACACAAACTCCATACATGGTGACTAAAAAAATCTCAGGTTATATAATATAGAAGGCTATGAAGAGGTGCAGAAAATGCAAATCAACCCCACAAAGATTCCAACTCTCCCCCTGACCAGCCAAAACATCTGGGCAGGTCACTCATTTAATTGAAAACTACAGATTGCCTACATTGGACAAATCAGAGAATCTTATTTCTGTAATATTATAGATACAGCTACTGGATTATTTTTTTGTTCACCATACTAATCACCTTGGGCTTAAACATAAATAAGATCGTGTGCCTGGCACAGAATCAGGGAGTGTTTCAATCTGTTGTACATAGGGTCACTATGAGTCAGACTTGACTCGATGGTACCTAGCAACAACAACAATACTAATCACCCTATAGCCAAAACCAGTATAAAGGCCTTGAATATATGAATTGTGCTCCATGGATCACCTCCTATAATAGAATCTGATCAAGGATCCCATTTTGAAAACAAGGACATAGGTAATTGGGCACAATCTCAAGGAATACTATGGAATTTTCACTTGAGTTACAATCCCACTGCAAGTGGATTAATTGAAAGATATAATGCTATTTTTAGACAACAGCTCAAATTTCATACAAAATTAGATCAGGATACAGCTAATTAAATATCTCATACATTGAATGCCAGACCAAAAATTTCCAACCTTTTCAGTTTCAATCTTCTTAACAACCTTCCATCTGACATTATCTTTAATATAACACCTAATAGCAAAATTGCCTGCAGTTGTAGCACTGTGGTGTCTGATCCCATCAGATCTCGGAAGCTAAGCGGGTCGGGCCTGGTTAATACTTGGATAAGATACTGCCTAGGAACACCAGGTGCTGTAGGCTTGGGAGAAGGATCCCGGAACCTACTCCCAAAAACCAATCCGCCATTGAAAACCCTATGACTAGCAGAGAAGCACTGACAATAGTGTTTTACCTGTTGCACATAGGGTCGCTATGAGTCAGACACCAACTCCACAGCACCTAACAACAACACTACCAAAATGCCACTATGCTCCTTCAAGATGGCCATCAAAAATCATAAAGATAACAAACACTATCCCCTTCCAGGATGTGGTTACTATCACCACAAATGGATTGTGGACTTCTCCTGGAAAAGACATACTGAGATTGCACAAATTTTCTGAAATTGATGATCTTTCTTAAACTCTTCTGTGCCATCCTCACAGGAATATTTTTGCTTGCCTTCCTACATTTCTCCTTTATCCTCCTGGTAACCAAAACTTACTACCTCTTACCAAGACCTATCTTGGGCGCCCTCTTCTGTCTCTTTTTGGTACATCTTCCCATTCAAGTCAATTCTAAAACACTTGCTGTGGTTAAGTTCCTATGTATAATATTTCTGTTGATCGCCATTTATTTGGCCACAATTTCCATTTCCTATTACACAATTTTTCACCATAGAACTAATAAATTTACCTTATTCAATAAGGCTTTCACTAATTATGTTGTTGTTGTTGTTGTTGGATGCTGTCAAGTCAGATCTAACTCATAGCGGCCCTGTGTACAACAGAAGAAACACTACCCAACACACTACCATGCCCAGCACTATGTCAGTGCTTCTCTGCTATTTACAGGGTTTTGGATGGCTGATTGCTTCAGGAGTGTACTGCAGGTCCTTTTCCCAAGCCCGCAGCACCCAGTATTTGTAGGCAGTCTCGGATCCAAGTACTAACCACGCCTGACCCTGCTTAGCTTCCAAGATCAAACAGGATCAGATGCCAGGGTGGTATGTCTATAGATTCACTAACTATACACTATGAGTGTTAGATACTTTGGCAAAATACTCATACCTATACTATTTGAACATGATTTTGCCTCTCCTACTGCTACTTCTACCACTACTTCTACTACTACTTCAGGACCCCAAACTTTTATCCCACACATACCTACAACTACTCTTAAATATTTCTAACTCACATTGGATTCTAGATTACATACTCTACCCATTCTGTAATGTCCACCTGGACCCAATAACAAGCTCAAAACACAGGAATGCTCCTGGTACAAATTAGACACAACTTACATCTGCTCCCTTCTCCACTTCCAGCAGGAAACCTGAGGCCAACATTTTTTCCTTTCCTTTTCCTTCCCCAAATGGATTTTCCATCAGTCCCTGTCTCTCCCCAGCTCTCCCTCCGCCCCAGGGACAGCCTTGCAAAACCCTCTTCAGTTCTGGGTCCTGGGGTGAGGGCTGCTCAGGGAGGCTCTTCACAAAGCTGTTTAGGGGCCCCAAGGGAGGCTGGACCACAGGGAGGTGAGCTGGCCTCGGCAGGGCAGGATTTCCCTGACCTGGCAGAAGCTGCCTTGACTTCTAGGAGGAACAAAGGACCCATTGGGAGAGGAAGAGCCAGTGGAAGAGGACGGCACTTTTCAAGCTCTTGAGGGCTGAGCTGGGAGGGTCCTGGGGGTCCAGCGTGTTGGGAGAGGGGTGATAGAGCTGGGCTGGTCCAGGAGGAGGGTCCCAGAAGGATTTAGGAGTGTGGGGGCTGTAGATTGCTCTTATCAACCTCTGGGCACTAATTCAGCTTGTTTTGCTAAGTTGTAAAAAAAAAAAAAAAAAAAAAAAAAGCAGATGAGCTTAATGAGAAAGAGATAAAAGCACCACACAATGTGGGGCCTGACCTCTGGTGTTACCTCCAGCCTTGCCCTACCCGCCTCCCCACTCAGCAGGGCACCTGCTTTCTCAGCCCCTCAGGTGTTAATGGGTGTCACAGTGGTCTTGGGCAAATCCTCCCCCTCTTTGGAGCTCAGGTGTAATGTATAGGTTAGGCCTTTCAGGCTTCAAATGATGGGGCACCATGTGGAGGCAAAGGGGGTCCCTAACACCCCCTCTTTGCCAGCACAGCCTCTGCACTCAAGCTCACGGTTCCCTTCCTTCAGATCAGCCACACACTTAGGAGTGGGCTGCGGTTGTCCTTTGCTTCCTCTTTATTGCCACTCTCTGAGTTTGTGGGGAATGTGGCCTGGCAGGACGCTCAGGACCGGAAGTGTTACATTCAGTGATGGACGAAAAAGCCTGGACTGAGCAGGGCTGGCTTCTCACGAGGTCTGGGTGCCCGCCATGGGCACTGGGCCTTCCATCCTCAGCCTGTGTGTTCTGGAGGGTTCTGCCTCTTCCGATAGCATATAATTCCACTGGGATTATATGCCAGCTGCGGGGTGGAAGACAAGGCCTTGGGTGTGCCCCCTGGCCTGCAGGGAGGAGGTGG
>VMDO01022587.1:0-33224 GCA_007922755.1 Pedetes capensis | reverse complement strand
TCTCCCAACAAAGAAGAGCCCAGGTCCTGATGGATTCACAGCAGAATTCTACCAAACTTTTAAAGAAGATATAATACCTGTCTTCCTCAAATTATTCCAAAGAATAGAAAAGGAGGGAACACTCCCAAATACATTCTATGAAGTTTCCATCATCCTGATACCTAAACCAGGAAAAAATTTATCTTAGATAGAGAATTATAGACCCATCTCCCTTATCAATCTAGATGCAAAAATATTAAATAAAATTTTGGCAAACAGAATACAGCAGCATATGAAAAAGATTATTCACCATGACCAAGTGGGATTTATACCACAGATGCAAGGCTGGTTTAACATATGGAAATCAATTAATGTAATCCAACATATCAAGAAACTGACAAACAAAAACCATATGATCATCTCAATTGATGCTGAGAAGGCCTTCGTTAAAGTACAACACCTTTTCATGATAAAAACACTGGAGAAAATAGGTATAACAGGCAAATACCTTAATTTCATAAAAGCCATTTATGACAAACCTACAGCCAACATTATATTAAATGGAGAAAAACTAAAACCATTTCCTCTTAGATCTGGAACAGACAAGGAGGTCCTCTCTCTCCTATTCTATTCAACAGAGTAATTGAAGTTCTGGCCAGGGTAATCAGACAAGAGAAAGAAATCAAAGGGTTACAGATTGGCAAGGAAGAGGTCAAATTATCATTATTTGCAGATGACATGATTTTATGCTGGAAAGATCCCAAAACTTCAATCAAAAAACTTCTGGATCTAATTAACTCCTTCAGCAAAGTTGCAGGCTACAAAATTAACATAAAAAAATCAATAGCCTTTGTTTACACCAATTCCAAACAAGAAGAGAAGGAAATTTCAGCAAGGACACCATTCAAGATAACCCACCAGAAAATTAAATACCTTGGAATCAATCTAACCAAAGACCCTTCAGATCTCTACAAGGAAAATTTCAAAACATTAAAGAAAGAAATAGCAGAGGACACTAAAAAATGGAAAGGACTCCCCTGCTCCTGGATAGGGAGAATTAATATTGTAAAAATGGCTATCCTACCAAAAGCAATCTATAGATTTAATGCAATACTCATTAAAATTCCACTGACTAACTTCACAGAAATAGAAAAAATGATCCAAAAATTCATATGGAACCAAAAAAGACCACGTATAGCCAAAACACTTTTAAGCTGCAAATCTAATGCAGGGAGAATCACAATCCCTGACTTCAAACTTTACTACAGGGCAGTGGTTGCAAAAACAGCTTGGTACTGGCACAAAAATAGGCCCGAAGACATCTGGAACAGAATAGAAGACCCAGATATACCTCAACACACCTATAGCCACCTTATTTTCGACAAAGGAGCAAAGCAAGTAAACTGGAAAAAGGACAGCCTCTTCAACAAATGGTCTGGGAAACATGGTCATCCACATGCAGAAAAATGAAAGTGGATCCGCATCTCTCAATATACATGAGAGTTAACTCAAAATGAATAAAAGATCTCAACATAAAACCACAAACTTTAAAAATTATAGAAGGCAAGATAGGCAATACACTCCATCATATAGGCATTGGAAAAGATTTCCTTAATAGGACCCCAATTACTCAAGAAATTGCAACAAGAATAGATAAATGGGACCACATGAAATTTAAAAGCTTCTGCACAGCAAAAGAAACAATTAACAGAGTCAAGGAAACCTCCACGGAATGGGAAAAAATCTTCGCATTTTATACATCTGACAAAGGTCTAATTACTAGAATTTATAAAGAACTCAAGAAAAAAAAAACCAAAAACCAAACAACCCAATACACAAATGGGCAAGGGAACTGAGTAGACAGTTCTCAAATGAAGAGATCCATAAAGCCATGAAACACATGAAAAAGTGCTCAACATCCCTAGCCATTAGGGAAATGCAAATCAAAACAATGCTGAGATTTCACCTTACACCAGTAAGAATGGCCAAGATCAATAAAACAAACAACAACAAATGCTGGAGAGGTTTGGGGGAAAAGGGAACACTTTTACATTGTTGGTGGAGCTGCAAATTGGTGCAACCACTATGGAAATCAATATGGAAGTACCTCAAAAAACTAAAAATAGATCTACCATATGACCCAGCTATAACACTATTGGGAATTTACCCAAAGGGAGATGAGTCATCATACCACAGAGACACCTGCATCTCCATGGTCAATGCAGCGCTTTTCACAATAGCAAAGATATGGAATCAACCAAAGTGCCCTTCAACAGAAGAATGGATAAAAAAACTATGGTATATATACACAATGGAATACTATTCAGCAATCAAGAAAAATGAAATAAGGTCATTCGCAGCAAAATGGATGGAATTAGAAAAAATTATTTTGAGTGAACGAACACAAGCTCAGAAAGAGAAACAACACATATTCTCACTCATATGAGAAAGCTGACTCAAAATTACAAGAAGGAAAAATCCTACTCAAAGGTCAGATCATAATAAAAGAGGGGGAGGGAAGATAAGAATGAGGTCAATATAAATGGACTAGAAATCACATGTAATTGTTCTAACAAGATAAAAACTAAGACCACTACAGGAAAAGTTTCTATCTTAAACAGAAATGGAACCCAAGGACATATAGAAAAATACTACATACTGAAAGATAGAGAAGACTTGGATGGGAAACTTAGATGGGAAGTGGGGGAGGGGGGAAAATATAGGGAAGGGTAAGGGGTAACCTATATGAATAATGTTTATCAAATTGCATATATGAAAATTGTCACAATGAAAAGCATGTCAAAATGAATCACATTATGATGTACATTAAAAATTTCTAATAAAAAAAAAGAAATGGAGTAAAGGCCCAGGGACCTCCACTTGCTAATGTGGGATCACTCAAAATGAGGAAAAACAACTGTAAATATCCATAAATAATCAGAACATGGAATGTACGAAGTACGAATCTAGGAAAATTAGAAATCATTAAAAGAGAAATGGAGCATATAAACATTGACATTCTAAGCATCAGTGAGCTAAAATGGACTGGTATGGGCCATTTTGAGTCAGATAATCATATAGTCTACTATGCTGCAAAAGACAAACTAAAGAGAAGTGGGATTGCATTCATCATTAAAAAAGACATCTCAAGATCTGTCATGAAATACAATGTTGTCAGTGATAGAATAATATCCATATGCCTACAGGAAGGCCAGTTAAAATGACTATTATTCAAACTTATGCACCCACCACTAAGGCCACAAATAAAGAAAGGGAAGATTTCTACCAGCTTCTGCAATCTGAATTAGGCCAAACATGCAATTAGGACATACTGATAATCACTGGTGACTGGAATGCAAAGGTTGGAAACAAAGAAGGCTCAGTAGTTGGAAAATATGGTCTTGGTGACAGAAATGAAGCTGGAGATTGCATGATAGAATTTTGTCAGACCAATGACTTTTTCATTGCAAGGACATTTTTCAACATAGAGACTATACACATGAAATTCAACAGATGGAAGATACAGGAATCATATTGACTACATATGTGGAAAGAGACCTAGGAAAAACTCTATAGGAAATGTCAAAAGCAGACCAGGTGCTGACTGTGGATCAGACCATCAACTTCTCATATGCAAGTTAAAACCAAAGCTGAAGAAAATTAGAACAAGTATACAAGAGCCATGGTATGACCTTGAGTATATCCCACCTGAGTTCAGAGACCACCTCAAAAATAGGTTTAATGCATTAGACACAAATGATGGGAGACCAGAAGAGTTGTGGCATGACATAAAAGATATCATTCAAGAAGGAAGCAAAAAGTTCTTAAAAAGACAAGAAAAAAAGAAAAGACCAAATTACATGTCAAAAGAGACACTGGAACTTGCCTTTCAATGTCAAGCAGCTAAAGTGAAAGGAAGACATGATGAAGCTAAGGAACTAAACAGAAAATTTCAGAAGGCAGCTCGAGAAGACAAAAACAATTATTATAATGACATGTGCAAGGAGCTGGAGGAAGAAAACCAAAAGGGAAGATCATGCTCTGTGTTTCTCAAGCTTAAGGAAGTGAAGAAAAAATTCAAGCCTCGAGTGGCAGTAGTGAAAGCTTCTACAGGGAAAATATTCAATGATGCAGGAAATATCAAAAGAAGATGGGAAGAATACACAGAGTCATTATACAAGAAAGAATTGGTAGATGACCAACCATTCCAAGGGGTTGCATATGAAGAGGCACCAATGGTGTTGAAGGATGAAGTGGAAGCTGCCTTGAAATAACTGGTGAAACACAAGGCTCCAGTCTTGGAAGATACCACTGCATGTGTCTCTCTTTATGTTGTTGTTGTTGTCCACTGGAGTCTGACTCATATTGACCCTATGTACAACAGAACAGAACACTACCCTACACATTGCCAGACCATGATCTTTTTTTATTTTTAAGGCCATTGTTGCAGTCACTGAGTCAATCCATCTAGTTGAGGGTCTTCATTATTATTATTTTTTTTGGTGACCCACCACTCTCCCAAACATGATGTCCTCCTCCGAGATTTGGTTCCTCCAGACATTATGTCCAAAATATGTAAGATGCAGTTCAGCCATCCTTGCTTCCAAGAAAGTCTCTGGTTGTACTTCTTTTAAGATGGATCTGTAGATTTTTTGTCAGACTATGGTATATTAAATATTTATCTGCCATACCATAATTCAAAAGCATCAATTCTTCTTCTGTCTCCCTTTTTCAACATGCAACTTTCACAAGTAAATAATGCAACTGAAAATACCATGGCATGAGTCACGCATACCTTGGTCTTCAATGTGACATATTTACTTTTCAATGCTTTAAACAGGTCTATTGCAACAGCTTTTCTGAATGTAATGCATCTTTTGATTTCTTGACTGCTGCTTCTGTAGGTGTGAATTGTAGAACCAAGTGAAGCAAAATCTTGGATTATTTCAATTTCCTCTCCACTTATCATGAAGTTGCTTACTGACCCAGTTGCAAGAATTTTTGTTTTCTTGATGTTGAGGCACATTCCATATTGAAGGCTGTGTTTTTTGTCTTTCTCAGTAAATGCTTTTCAAATCTTCTTCAGCTTCAGCAAGCAAAGTTGAATCATTTGCATAATGCAGGTTGTTAAGGAGTCTTCCTCTAATACTGATGCAACATTCTTCTTCATAAAGTCCAGCTTCTTGGATTATTTGCTCAGCATATGGATTGTAGAGATATGTTGAAAGAATATAGCCCTGACACACACATTTCCTAAATTTAAACCAGGCAATGTTTCCTTGTTCTGTTCAAATGTTAACCTCCTGGTCCATGTACAGATTCTTCATTAGTTCAATTAAGTGATCTAGTAATCCCATTCTTCACAGTGTGATCAATAATTTGGTGTGATCCACAGAGTCAAATGCCTTTACATAGTCTATAAAACATAGACAGAGAGAATATCTTCCTGGTATTCTCTGCTTTTGGTTAACATCCATCTGAAATCAGCAGTGATATCTCAGGTTCCATGCTCTTTTTTGAATCCAGCTTGATTTTTCTGGCAGTTCCCTATCTCTATACTGCTGCACTTGCTTTTGAATTGCAGCAAAATTTTACTTACATGAGCTACTAATGATAATGTTTGACAATTTCCACATTCAGTTGGATCCCCTTATCTTGGGAATAGATGCAAATATGGATCTCTTCCAGTCAGTTGACTAGGTAGCTATTTTCCAAGTCTCTTGCCATAAACAAGTGATCACCTCCAGTGCTGCATCTATTTGTTGAAACATCTCTTTTGGTATTCCATCAATTCCTGAAGCCTTGTGGTTCACAAATTCCTTCAAGCCAGCTTCCATTTCTTCCTTCAGTACCACTTGTTCCTCATCATGTGCAACCTCTTGAAATGGCTTGTCATCCACCAACTCTTTTTTGTATAATGACTATGTATTCCTTCCATCTTCTTTTGATGTTTTCTATGTCACTTAATATTCTCTCTGCATAATTCTGCACTATTGCCACTCGAGGCTTGAATTTCTTCTTCAATTCCTTAAGCTTGAAAAAAAAAACAATGTGTGTTCTTCCCTTTTATTTCCAACTTTTTGTACATGTCATTATAGTATTTGATTTTGTCTTTTCAAGCTACCCTTTGAAAACTTATACTTAGTTCTTAAACTTCATTATGTATTCGTTTTACTTTAGCTGCTCAACAATCAATGGTAAGATTGAGAGTCTCTTTGACATGTAATTTGGTATTTAACATTATTAAAATGACAAAATTTTAGGAATGGAAAGTGGGTTGATGGTTGCTAGCTTACATGGCAGGTAAGGAGAAGAGGGATATGTTTTATAGATGTTACAGGATGTAAGAGGGAACCTTGTGATGACAGAAATGTTCTATTGTGGCATTGTACTAAATGTTTGCAACATATTATTTTTGGGGAAATTGAATAAAAACTATGTTGGATATCTCTATTTTATTTCTTACACTAGTATGTAAAATTATAAATATCTTTAAATGAAACATTAATTTAAATATAACATTATATTAATTTACAGAAATTGCCTTTGTATAGTTAGTTGTTGTTAGGTGCCCTCAAGTCGGTATCCGACTCATAGTGACCTTCATAGGGTTTTCAATGGCTATTTCGGGATTGCCTTGGGAATGGATTGCCAGGCCCTTCTCCCATTTTTGCAGTGCTGGGAGTTAAACTCGGGACCTCAGAGACTGCAGCTCAGCACTCTACCAACTGAGCTAAATTCCAGCCTGCCTTTGTATAGGGGGGATTCTTTTTTGTACTGGTTAGCAGTTAATGTTGTAGTAGGTTATTCTGATTAAATAAGATGTGGATCTAATTCATAGCCAGGATTAAAGTGCTATGAATATTGCAGTTTTGTAGTTTCTTCCTCATAAGAAATCTATATAATTTCTAACTGAAACATTGGCATGTTTAGCAAAGCCCTCCTTTATTCTCTGGGTCTGACCTCGTAGATGCTTCTCGCTGTGCACCTGATGCACTACAGAACTCTACTTAATTTCTCAGTATTTCATTTACTGGTTAGGAATCAGTTAATGTCAGAAGGAAAAAGTTAGAGCTGCCTTTGAGGTTCAGTTGTCTGTCCATTCCAAGAACATAGTTCCTGAACCCCAAGTTGACTTGGGAATTTACAAGCCTTCTTTCTAAACATATCGAGATTTGCTTCTTTCTCTTAGTTTGAGCTTGTTCTGGTACAGAATACCGTACTATGGCTGGTAATAAAAGTTCTCAGTTTTCCTCATGTAGCGAACTAAACAAAGTCAAAGGGACCAAATCTTGCTGAGATCTTGGAAGCAAGAGAACCAGAACGGTCATTAACAGCCCCAAATCATAGCACACATGCACATACTCTAAATCATTAATTTTGGAATATATTTTGCAATGCCTCTATCTAAATTAAAACTTACTCAAAACTCTTGTTTTTTTCTCCTTATGTTTTATTGTTTCATTGAGTGATTTATTCATATTTCTCTTCCACTTTACTGTGCGCCTATTCAACTATGTTTATCCTTTACTATTTAATCCACATTATACACAGATTTCAAATATTAAATTTCCACACTCACCATTCCTAAATGACCTTCCTTCCTCTTTCTTTCTTTCTTTCTTCCTTCCTTCCTTCCTTCCTTCCTTTCTTCCTTTCTTCCCTTCTCTCTTTCTCTCTCTCTGTATTTCTGCAGTTTTGGGGGACTGAGCCCAGTACCTCACACATGCTAGGTATGTCCTCTACCACTGGGCCATATGCCCATTACCGTTGTTAGTCTTATTTTGAGACAGGGCCTCCTTAAGTTGTGCACATTGCCTCTGGCCACACACTCACCATCCTCCTGCATCTACCCCCAGAGTTGCTATGATTACAAGCATGTGCTACTATGCCCAGCCAAATTACTTTTTAAATAATTATTACATAATGTGTTACAAGTAGACTGTGATTTAATTATAAAAAAACTTCAGGAACCCAGTAGCAATATTTCAATATAAAACAATCAATATGTTGTTATTGTTAGGTGCCGAGGAGTTAGTGTCTGACTCATAGCAACCCTCCATACAACAGTGAAACAGTATTGTCAGTGCTACTCTGCTATTCATAGGGTTTCAAGGGCTGATGTTTTTTGGGAGTGGGTTGCCGGGTCCTTCTCATAAGCCTATAGCACCTGGTGTTCCTGGGTGGTCTCCCATCCAAGTACTAACCACTTCCAACTCTGTGTAGTTTCTGAGATCTGACAAGATCGGACACCACAGTGATACAGCTGCAGGCAACAATCAACATAGTGACTAAAAAATAAACATTTATTTTAAATTTTATATGTTCATTTCCTGGATCTCTGTGTGATTATTTTCAAGTTTTCCTGATTTTACTTTTCACTAATCCCTTTTTATACAAATAATTGTTTATTTCAAAAACGCTTTTCATGTTGTTGTTGTTGATATGTGCCATAGAGTCAAATCCAACTCATAGGGACCCTCATATAGCAGATGGAAACACTCAATGATTCTGTGCCAGGCACACAATCTTATTTATGTTTAAGCTCATTGTTACAGAAATGGTGGCAATCCACCCATCTGAGGATTTTCCTTTTTTTCATTGACCTGCCACTCTCCCAAATGTGATGTCCTTCTCCAGAGATTCGTCCCTCTTTAATACATGGTCAAAATGTATAAAAGGCAATCTAGCCATCTTGCTTCCAAGGAGCACTCTGGTTGCACCTCTTCTAGCACAGATCTGTTGGTTCTTTTGGCAGTCCATGATATATTCAATAATCATCTCCAGCACCATAATTCAAAAGCATCAATTATTTTCCTGTCTCCCTTGTTCAATGTCCAGCTTTCACAGTTATATGATGCAACTGAAAAGACCATGGCATGGTGTTCATCTTCAATGTGACATCTTTGCTTTTCAAAACTTTAAAAAGATCTTTTGCCACAGCTTTTCCCAAAGCAATGCATCTTTTGATTTCCTGACTGCTGCTCCCATGGATTTTGATTATAGAGCCAAGTTAAGAAAAATCATGGACAACCTCAATCTTTTCTCCATTTATTGTGAAGTTGCATGCTGATCCAAATGTAATGATTTTTGTTTTGTTGATGTTTAGTCACAACCCATACTGAAGGCTATGTTCTTTGATCTTCATCAGTAAATGTTTCAAATCCTCTTCACCTTCAGCAGAGTTGCATCATCTGCATAATGCAGGTTGTTAATGAGTCTTCCTCTAATCCTGATGCCACTTTCTTCTTTATAAATTCCAGCTTCTCATATTATTTGCTCAGCATATAAATTGAAGATATATGGTGAATGTATATAGCCCTGACACACACCTTTCTCAACTTCAAACCAGGTAGTGTTTCCTTTATTCTATTCGAACAAGTGCCTCCTGGTTCATTCACAGATTTTTCACATTGCTCTGTTTTATTGTATTTCTTGGGGATAAAATTTCCCTTGCTTTTTATTACATAGAGAACTACTCAGCAACTGCCATTCAATTGGTAAATTCTCTAGCAGCTGGGTTTTTTTTTCAATAAATATTAAAATTAAAATGGCTGGGCAATAAGCAGCATGTATGCATGTACTTTTTTCTGTCTAGCATGTACACAGTAACATTACTATTTCCACAGTAGATACTACATATTTTGACAAACTATAGTCACATACTCACCACCTTAGTCAGAATATAGACAGTTTCATTGCCCCCAAATTCTCTTTATTCCACTTCTCTTCCTTGGAAACCAGACATGCTCTCTATTGCAGTACTTTTGCCACTTTCAGCATGTTCTATACGTAGGATAACTCCATATAAATTTTAAAAGACAGTTTATTGCAAATAAATATATACCTTATATTAATTTTTGGTCAAGATCAAAGGAAATTTCCTCCTTCAATGTTTCAAATCAATTAACACAATATTTTAATTACTATATGAATCTTATTGTTATTATGAATTCCAAATGATAGAATCATTCCAAAGAGTACTTTTAACTTTATCAGACGTTTCTAAAGCTTTAAACACTGGGTTCCAGCCAATGATAATTTAACTAGACCACATCAAGATAGCCCCCTTGATCATCTTCTAGTGAAGTCTCTTCCCCTAAAACTGTTTCCAATCTGTGCAGAAAAGAATACCACCACCCTACTGCCCCCTGATGGGAGTAAGGACATTCAATTCACTCTCTAAGCAAGCCCAAAACAATCAGCCATTAAAAACCCTGTGAGGGTCACTATGAGTCAGACCTGACTCAAAGGCACCTAACAACAACCAAACTGCCCACTGATGTCAGAAGACTATGGATACCCATGCAGTTAACAAAAATTTGTGGCTTTTGGGTCTGCCAGTTGTTGGGCTTCTCTACTTTGTATCCAACATGATTGGTAGTGGTGACATGTATACAATTTATGACATGAACTCTCAAAGAATATATATAAGTCACTAGTAGACAGCCCAGGTCAAGTGGAAATATGCTCTTGTAATTCCAGTTAATTTCCTAGGTGGAAGAATCAGTATTATAGGGAAAAAAAGAGAGCAAACATTACTCACCCCTCCAAGACAGGGCTTTACAAGGGTTACAATGCACGGGTATGAAACTGTAATGAATTCACAACATTAAAAGGACTACTAACATCAGACCTATCACAAGCAACTTTCAGGACCACCTGAATAGACAGAGACTCTCTGCATTGGTTTGGATCATCTGAGAAGCAGGCACCAAAATAAGATTAGAAATGCCAGAAGTTTACCACAGAAATTTTCAATGTGATTACAGTGGTGTCTGACATGTACTAAGTGCCATATAATTATTTTTATATAAAAATATTCCACTGATGAATGTTTAGGCTTTTCCCAAATTTCTCTACCATTAGCAGAGATGTCAGATTTACCAAATAGAGTATATTATGTCCAGTTAAATTACAACGTCAGATAAACAAATAAGAATTTTTAGTACAAATATATCCGAGAAACATTTTTTTTAATTAAAAGAACCTACACATGTTCTTTTGTTGGTCATGAATGGATATTAGATGGTACAAGGCCAATGTCTCCATAGAATCAGGATAAATTTTATTTTGATGCATATACAGAGATGGGGTTTGTTTTGGAGTTCTCTCTCTCTCTCTCTCCATATATATATTACATATATATACACAAACACACATATACACACATAATGCTTACACAATATTGGGCATCAGATACACAATAATGCTTATACATTGCAGAAATGAACTGGCACTGTTTTTGCCACCAGTGTTTAACTTGTTTCTCATTTTTGCCTTTCCATACTTACATAAGTTGGGCTGGGATTTAGCTCAGTTGGGAGAGAGCTGCACTGCAGTCTCTGAGATCCCGAGTTCGCCTCCCAGCACCACAAAATGGGAGAAGGGCCTGGCAACCCACTCCCAAGGCAATCCGGAAACAGTCAGCCATTAAAAACCCTATGAGGGTTGCTATGAGTTGGACTCGACTTGACAGCACCTAACAACAACAACATACTTACATAAAAATGAAAATCCAGAGTTAACTGCTGAGATCTCAATAACTTGTAATAAAAACATTTTTAAAAGTTGAAACATTGACAGGTGCCTATGATTTAACATGATAATTTGCCTACCGATTCTCAAGCATTTCATTTTATATTGAAAACTAAAGTGCTATCAGAACAGGTTTTGATATCATTTGAAATTAAGTTCCCAACTTCAATTTTGAATCCTGAAAAAGTCTTGTCAGTCTCAATGCACAAGAGGAGGTAATTAGACATTGAGAGATGAGAACCTTTACAAATGCTTCATTTTTGAAAACCTAGAAATGTTTCACAGAAGGCCACTGGGATTTCTTTCAAAATTTACATAATTAGTTGGCATAATGTTAAAAATGAAAGGCTTAACAAATGCCAATGTTATATCTATGTCTTATAGCCTGCACTAGTGACACCAAGGAACATAGTCAGCTTGTAACTATTTCTCTGCATCAGTGCATTTGGTTGCTTAAGGAGAACTTACAAAATAAAATCTTGATACTGCAGATCCGTGCATTTCCTTGGCTTCTTTCTCTCAAACTGGACATGCTAAATATTTTCACTTAGTCTGATATGATCTGACTTATGTAGAGGTAGATACAAACATGACCCATAACTCCATGTATCTCTTGTGTATAGCACTGTGCTGTGTTGTGTAGAGGCACATTTGAGGGTTGAGAATGTTTTTCTTCATATATAAAGATATAAGCATAATTTGGTGGACACCAAGGAATTTTCACAAATCATGTTCACATACTATATTCTGAAAATCCACAAGTGTAGTGTCAGGAGTTGTTTCATTTTTAAGATTCAAAAGTCCATATACTTCACATTATTTTACATGTATTCAAGAAGTGGAATAAAACCAATGAATTTAAAATTATAAATTCCTATGTTTTATTCTTTGAATCCAATTATTCCATGATTGTACCTGAATATATCTCATAGCATGTATTTAATATATAATTAAAATTACATATTATTATAATATGGATATACTAAATACACATATATAGCATAAAATTGTTGTTGTTGTTGTTAGTGCCATCAAGTCGGTATCCGACTCATAGCGACCCTCATAGGGTTTTCAATGGCTGACTGTTTCAGGATTGCCTTGGGAGTGGATTGGCAGGTCCTTTCCCACTTTTGTGGTGCCGGGAATTGAACTCGGGACCTCAGAGACTGCAACGCAGTGCCCTACCAACTGAGCTAAATCCCAGCCCAGCATAAAATTATAATTCTGTATATTAAATTCTAACTTGGAGTGTTTCCAAAGCTGTCTTTCTGCTCTGATAGCAATTTAACATTCAATAGCTTCTTTCTATGAGTGTATTTGTCAGCTTTCCATTATTGTAAAAAGAGGCCTGAGAGAATTAGGATTTAAGGAAGTAAGACTTATTTTGGCTGATGGACTCAGAAGTTTCAGCCCTTGGTCAGTTGATCCTGTCACTTTTGGGCTGTGCTGAGGCCATACAGAGGACATCATGGTGTGACCATGTAGTGGAGGATGGTGACTGGGAAGAAAAAGAGACAGGAGGTGCCAGGATCTCAAGATCCTCTTCAAGGGAACACACCCAATGTCAACTTCCCTCCAATAAGTTGTTGTCCTTAGATGTCATGGAGTTGGTCTCCAACTTATAGCACCCTATATGCAACAGATAAAACAGTATTATCAGTGCTTCTCTGCTATTCATAGGGTTTTCAAAGACTGATTGTTTGGGGGGAGTGTGTTTCCTGGTTGGTCTCCCAAGCCTGGAGCAATCAGCATTCCCAGGAGGTCTCCAATCCAAGTACTAACTGGGTCCAACCCTGCTTAGCTTCTGAGATCTGATGGGATCAGAGACCACATTGATAGAGCCATGGCTTCCAATAAGTGCCAACTCTTATAGCTTTCACCAATTTGCAATAGCATCACAGGCTGGAAATCAAGCCATGAACACATGGGCCTTTGGGAGACATTCAACATACAAACTATAGCAGTGAGGTAATAATTTACTAAAATTATAGATATTCACTAGAGTGCACACCTTCATGAATCAGCTATTATTTATATCTGTAGAGATGGTGTCACTGTTTTTCTTGGTGCAAATTTTGCCTTTGGCCACCTGCAACTCCTGATTTATAAGGACTAGCTTATGTGGAATTTATATACACACCTACCTTCAAATTCTTTATTTCTTTCCAGTTCTTTAATTTATCCTTTTATCGAGAAAATAATTTAACATTCTATTTTAGGAGTTAAGGAATAAATTATTTTGTTTCATATTTTTACAATAATATTTGAAGTATATAATGTTTCTAACATAAAACTTTCTGGTTATAGTTAATATAATTTAATAACTATTGCAAACCTACCAAGTATTGTGGAATTCTAAAATATCTATGTGTCTGTGATCCAACATCTTGGTATATAATGTAATTCTTTTATTTGTATAATCAGGAATAATAAAATGAGTCACAGTTAAGCTTCCATCTATCACTGCCGTGAGGATCTAATACTTTTACATAAAAGTAAATATGATGAGTGATATCTGTACATTGTAGCAGATCCTTACATGCTACCTGACAAGCAAGTGGTAATTCTCTTCTCTCAAAAAGATCCAAATGTCTTTTCAACTATTTTATTTAATGCACACCAGAAGAGAAAGAAATATATTCCAACTAGTCATATCAAGAATTTTGTAGAACACATATTGGAGGGCAATCATGCTTACCGGGTACTGATATAACATAAAATGTTTCAGTGGGAAGAAAACTAATCTACAATTTTAGTGTGGGAGAAGGATGTGGCAGTCCACTCTCGAAAACAATTCCAAAACAATCAGCCATTCAAAACCCTGTGAGGTTGCCCATGAGTTGGATCCGACTTGACACCACCTGACAACAACAACAACAACAACATAACATTAGAACAAAGATGCAATTAGTTAAAAGTGAGGATACAATGATATTTATGTAGATTAATGTGGACAGGGAAGTAGAATTGGAGGAAGAGATATATCAGTGGCAATTTAATGATTGTGAGAATACATGAAAAGCCAAAAATGAACCAGTTTGTCACAGCCAAATATGCCCCAGGTTGCCACCAAACCTTCATGGTCATGGAATCATATAGACTATGGTTTAGCATTTACCATATGCCTATATGTGTTTGTTTATTCTGTTCTATCAAGTTCGTATAGCGCCTTCTCTTGTGTGATCAGTAGCTCATCTCAAACTGTTGGTTATCTTCAGAGTTTCAACACCCCAAAGCCTTCCGGTGTAGTTACTGCCCAGCAAGAGTGCAATGGCTGCTGAGGCAATTGGAACAGAAGCACTGATCATGTTCCCATGTCAAGGCTGGCCAAATATCATTTCCAAGACCACATCAAGTTGTGTACTGCCGTGGGCTCATTCCTCAGAAATATTTACTAGCTTTATTTTTATGTCTGACTTTACCAGCTATCAGAGAGAGCTCATTGGTGACTCATTTATCTGTTGATTAATATTTTTCGTCCCTCAATCCTCTTGCTTTATACACAGAGTGAGTCAGCTAGACAAAATATCTGCTAGATGGCTGCATTCTAAATCTCAAAATACCTCAGTAGGAAATGTCTTATCAACTTTGATGAATAATTACATTTTTCTCAGAAATATTTATGATAATCATTTTCAATTTTGGCTGCACTTTGGAATCATTTGGGGAACTTCTAATGCCCAGCAGTAGATATCCCCAGCACAATCATTTACATCAAAATTAAATCTCATTTGATTATTTCCAGGATTTTAACATAAGAAGTTTAATGAGGGACGATTTAAAAGATGTTATCAATTAAATGGGTTTTCCACTCCTGTTCATCAATACATTCACAACTATACATTGTAAGACTATGAACCAATAACTGACATGGAAACTGTATACCCAGTAATCTGAAGAGCAAAAATAGTCTCTATCTTCTTCTACCTCACAGCAAGTGTAGTAGAGGCACACATTTATCAAGCAAGTAGACCAATAAATACAATATATGAAGGAAGTAAACAGAGCTCAGAGATAGTAAGAAATATAAGACTATATTAATCAGATTTAAGACATTTTGTAGCAGAAATCACCAAGTAACAGTGGTTTCATTTAAAAAAATATGCAAGTGTATATTTACATGTGGTGTTGTCATTAGTTGCCACTGAGTTAGATCTGGCTTATAGTGACCCTGTGAACAACTGAATGAAACATTCCCCAACACTGTGCCAAACTCACAATCTTTTTTAGGGGTAAGCCCATTTTTGTAGCCACTGTGTCAATCCATCTAGTTGAAGGTCTGCCTCTTTTTTGTTGACCTGCCACTCTCCCAAACATGATGTCTTTCTCCACGGATTGGTCCCTCCTGGACAACATGTCCAAAATACATAAGACATAGTCTGGCCATCCTTGCTTCCAAGGAGCGCTCTGGTTGCATTTCTAGAACAGATCTGTTGGTTCTTTCGGCAGTCCATGGCATATTCAATATTCTTCTCCAGCATCATAAGTTTATACAAGTTTTTGTATTACATATACATCTCTTTATTATATAGATAGATAGATAGATAGATAGATAGATAGATATCACATTCAACTGTTATGTCTCTGTGTATATATATACACACACAAACACACATTTCTTTTACACAAAACAATGTATAGATAAATAAGCACAAGCCACACATTTTCATGGATGAAGTTTCACCAGGTTTCTTCCTTCATCTCTAGGGGACTCCCTCCATCCACATTTTTCCATGTGGCATGTATGCCCATCCTAATTCCAGCTTACAGAAAGAAGGGAAAGACTTGCCCTATTGGGCACAAATATCCTTCCCTTTCAATCTCATTAGCTAAGAGTTTGGAAAAATTTTTGTGGCTTTCTTTTCTCCACCTTATTTGAAAGGATACTAGAAGAAATTTGAAAGAGATGCTGAACTCCAAAGTACTGTATTTTCCCTGAGGGCTGTTCATTTATTTGTGGAAAGCCTCCCTAAGAAATTATTTATAGGAAAAAAATAAGTGCAGTGATGAACTTGAAGAAGTAGGGGACAGAAAAACAGTGTCCTAAAGTTGAAATGACCTTGCCATGTTAAGACTCAGTAACTAAAGCATGGCAATTACACAAAAGGATGATATTATCTGAGGCTGTACAGGAAAGTAGGTACAAAATTACACACATTTGTGTATGCCAGGTGATAGCTCCTGAATTTTTTTCTAAATTTAATGGAAATTGCTGGGCGGGGTGGTGCATGCTTGTAATCCCAGTGGCTTGGGAGGCGAAGGCAGGAGGATTGCAAGTGCTAAACCAGAGGCAGTCTGCATAATTTAGCAAGACCTTGTCTCAAAAAAAGTAAACAAACTGGGCCGGGGGTGGAGCTCAATGGTCCAGCACTTACAGAGCATGCAAGCACAAGGCCCTGCATTCAACCCCCCAGTATAGGGAAAAAAAAAATTAATGCAGGTACACAATCTATTGTTCATTTTCAAAAGACCAAGAATTTTATTTTGATGATTTTGATGTTGAGGAAAGCAGCAGAAGAAGAATAAGCACAGAAAGCTCCCACAATTTAAAAGGCTAGAGGTGAGACTATTTTGTACTCAGTTTTTATCAGTGAGTGTGGTAATAAGTAAAAATATTCCAGATATAATTATGGGACAAGATTGTCTAATCTGGCTGTTTGTTGTGGTGTGGGTGTTCATAGAAACAAGAAATGAGGAGGGCAGTTTCTTGATCAAGCCACTTAGTCAATGGCAGCCCCGTTTACTGAAGGATGAGGTAAAAATCTGATTTTGGAGAAAATATCAAGGCTTCTATTTAAAAATGTTAGTCTAAGCTTTTTATTATTCCTCTAAGTTTAAATGTCAAACAAGGAAGTGGATATATAATATTAGACTTTGAAAGAATATTTTGGAGCGTGATTAGAATATAAAGTCTATTAATAATTTTAGCTTAATTAAAGCCTTTGGAAGATGAAAAGAGGGAAGAGTCAGAAAATGGCTGAGCTCTGAGGAACACATCTAAAGGAGAGAAATATGGACACATACATGTACATACGTGTAAGTACATATACACATGTATACAATTAAATACTTGTGGATTTGAATACCTGCAAAGAGTTGTTTTACCATCACCACCATCAAGGTAGGAGATATAACCAACACTTCCTGATTTTTTGTGCTCCTTTGTTTTTGTTTCCATTTGTGTGTGTGTGTGTGTGTGTGTGTGTGTGTGTGTGTTAAAAACATTTAACATATTTCTGGCATGGTAGCTCATCCCGGTAGCCCCAGTTACTTGAGCAATTAGTGGGGATCATCATTTGAGCCCATGAGTTCAAGGCCCGCCTGAGCAAAAAATACATAAATAAACAAATAAATGAAAATACACTTAATATGAGATCTACTCTCTTAAATTTTGAAGTACAAAATATTCTATTATTAGGGAGTTGCTATGGTGTACAAATAGAACTCTAAACTTATCCATCTTCTATGGTGTAACTTTACACATATTAAAGTACAGCTCTGCATTTCCCCTCTCCATAATCCCTGGCAACCACTATTTTGCTCTCCACTTTTATGAGCTAGACTGTTATGGAAATCTATAACAGTGGAGTCATACAGTATTTGTCTTTTAGTGGCTAGCTTATTCACTTAGTATAATGTCTCCAAGGTTAATTCCTGTTGTTGCAAATGGCAATATTTTCTTTTTAAAAGCTGAATAATATTACGCTGCCTGCAGCTGTACAACTATGGTAGCCAATCCTGTCAGATCTTGGAAGCTAAGCAGTGTCGGGCCCGGTTAGTACCTGAATGGGAGGCCTCCTGTGAACACCAGGTGCTGTAGGCTTGGGGGAAGGACCTAGCAACCTGCTCTCAAAAAACCAATCCATCATTGAAAACTCTGAATAGCAGAGAAGCACTGACAATAGTATTTTGTCTTTTGTACATAGGGCCACTATGAGTCAGACACCAACTCGATGGCACCACCACCAACAACAATATTACGCTAAACATTATTCACAACAAGCAAGGTATGAAATCAAACTTTATCAATAGAAGAATGGAAAAAGAAAATAGGTTATATGTACATACAGCTCTCTTTCAATATAGAATCTGATTTCATGTTTTGAATTATCACAACCTTGCACCGTATCTAGTGCAAATTTTAAACAAAGACGAAAATACATAACTTTCACATATATAATATCTTGGAGAACAGTTCACATATACTGTCTTAGTTAATGCTCAAAGAGATAATTATTACCCAATTATTTCATATGAAATTGGGGCTCATAAGTGATAATACTAATATTTCACAAGCATTTGTAACTGACAGAGGTCGGTTTGCAGAAATGTTACCTTTATTCAAAAGTCCATAAATGTCTACTACATGAAGATTGAATAAATATTTCTTCCAGACTTAGACAATTTGGAGCTATGCAGAATACCTAGAAGATCTACTGGATTGCATCCTCTGATCCATCTGAGATATAAGAGGAGTAGATATGGTACTGGCAGCTGACAAGAAATTGAATAAACACATAATTAGTAGAGGATTTTCCCAATAATAAAAGAGAAAAAGCAGGAAATTTCCATTTTCAGGAATATAATTATTAAAATTTTTAAGAGGTAAAATATGTCCTTAACTATAAATATTTCATGTTTATAAGTAACTTTTCAATTATCTGCCATAATATGTTTCAATCATGTTGTAAAGGTGTCATTTCTCCCAATAGTAATTTAGTGGTCAAATTTGTATTTGGCCAGCAGGAAGTATTTAATAGGAGTATTTACTGCTGTGGCAGATTAACTGCTAGTTATGGTATTACATTTTAATCAACAGAACAGGGGAAGAGCAATCCTACATTGTTCATTCTTTTAGCATTTTCCTTTTGTGGTTTTGAAATTAATGCTTATGTTTTTGAAATTTCAAGCCATACTTTATTTTGTTATTTAGGGATGAGAAGTCTGCCTGATAAATTTTCAAAATTATGGGTTTCATATTCTTCAATAGCATTTTGACATATAAATAAGTATATTTTTGACATCTATGAGCTTTTTTATATTGATGATTTGTTGTTAGGTGCCGTCCAGTCAGTGTCCCACTCATAACAACCCTACGTACAACAGGTGAAATAGTGCTCTTTGCTGTTCATTTGTTGTTGGTTGGTATAGTGGAGTGGGGGGTCCCAATTTTTTACACCAGAACAAAATACTCCTCGATTCTAGGCCAGGCTCACAACTTTTTTATGGGTAAACCCATTTTTGTATCCACTGTGTCAATCCATCTAGTTGCACATCTTCCTGTTTATTGTTGACCTGCCACTTTCCCAAACATTATGTCCTTCTACAGGGATTGATCACTCCTGAAAATATGTCCAAAATATGTCAGATGCAGTCTAGCCATCCAAGCTTCCAAGGAGCACTCTGGTTGAACTTCTAGGACAGACTTGTTAGTTCTTTTGGCACTCCATCGTATATTCAATACTTATCTTCAGCATCATTATTCCAAAGTATCAATTCTTCTCCAGTCTCCCTTATTCAATGTCCAGCTTTCACAACCATATGATGTGACTGAAAATTCCATGGCATGAGTCAGGTGCACCTTCACCTTCAACTTGATATCTTTACTTTTCATCACTTTAAAGGGATCTTTTGCAACAGATTTTCCCAGCACAATGCATCTTTTGATTTCTTCACTGTTGCTTCCAGTAGTGTTGATTGTTCATAGGGTTTTCAATAGTTAATTGTTATGGGAGTGGGCTTCTTGGTCCTTCTCCTTAGTCTATCTTAGTCTTAAAGCTAAACTGAAACCTTCCACCATGGGTGGCCTTGCTGGTATCTGAAATGCTGGTGACATATCTTTCAGCACCACAGCAACAAGCAAGCCCCCACAGCATAACAGGCTGACAGACACATGGGAAAATGAAGGGATCGGGGAGGTAAGGAGGTAAAGTCAATGAGTGTAGAAAGCTCTTTCTGGCAATGTTAGATTGAAAAAAATAAGCAATTTGTAATAACGGTGCATACACCTCACATTATACAGGTGCAGAACCTGTGTAGCTCAAACTGGTTCCAGTACACCTTATGGATTCACTTGAAGAAAAAAAAACATAAGTGGACATTTTTCCATTTTTAAATTCCTCATATATGACATCCAAAGCATTTTCTTTTAAATAATTCTTCTGAGATCACAGCAATGTATGAATGGTGATATTTAATATTTGGCAAACAGTGTTTCTCAAAGCTACATAGCAACATTAATGTTTTGAACATTTTGTAAAAAAAACAGTAAGGATAACAACATTTTCAGTAAAAGAAAATAATTCAAAAGTAAAAGAAAATAATTTACAATGACACTTGCTAGGGAAGTAAAACCATATTGATTACATTCCAGTATTTCTACAAACTTTTTTGAAATTCTTTTTTTCCTTGATGATTGAACACAGACACACTAAAGGCATATGTGGGCCATTCTGGAGAGACTGAGGCAGTGAGAATAGGTTTTGGGACTCCCCACAGCCAGATACCATTGGCTAAAATTTGCAAAAAAGGATTTGTATTCCACAAATTTGATAACATATTAATAGTGCCAATTCTTTGAAAGATAGAGACTACTAAATCTCACACAGGAGGAATATAAATGGATTCTTTGAATTAACTTGTATTTATTTAAAAAAACAATAATTAATAAATTTTCAAAAGAGAAAGCACCAGGATCGGACAATTTCAATAGAGAATTTTACCAAATACTTAAGAGAATAAATGGCACTAATAATCTAGAATCTTCTCCAGAACAAAGTAGAAGGAATATTTCCTACCTCAAAAATTACATGGCCAGCCAGGCACTGTGGCACACGCCTGTAATCCCAGTGGCTTGGGAGGCAGAGGCAGGAGGATCGCAAATTTGAGACCAGAGGCAGTCTGCGTAACTTAGTAGGACCCCATCTCAAAAAGTAAAAAATGGGGGGAGGGTGCAGCTCAGTGGTCCAGCACTTGAAGAGCATGCAAGCACGAGGCCCTGGGTTCAACCCCCAGAACCAAAGAAAAAAAAAATGACATTGCCAGTAACTCATTTCCACTAAGTAGGCATACCTCTCAGAGTTCCATAATCTCCCAGTTAACACCACCATCTGGGGATCCAATGTTAAAACACATGACCTTTGGGGATCACTTTATACTCAAACCATAACAAGCCTGATATTTGTCATGAACTAGATGCAGAAATCCTCGGCAGTATGCACAAATTGCATATAAGAATGTATTAAAAGCATTACATCGACCACTCTGTCTAATTTATTCCTGATATAGGAACCCAACATTTAAAACTTAATTAGTGTAATCTACCAAATTAACAAACTAAAAAATAAAAACTATATGATCATATTGTTAAATGCAGAAAAATAACTTGGCAAAAAACTAATACCTATTTGTGATTAGAAGCAAACAACTTTCAGGAAACTAGGAATAAAGGGTAACTTTTTCAACTTGATAACAAACTTTTAAGAAACATAACATCCTAATTGTACAACACTAGATTCCTTCCCTTTGCTTTAATAATAAGGGAAGAATGTCCTTACCACCTTTATTCAACTTCCTAATAGAAACCCTAACTAATGCAAAAATACAGAAAGGAAATAAAAGTTGCACAGAATGGAAAGAAATATAGTAAACTGTCTTAGACCATGGATCATATGTTTTCTATCAGCAAATAATATATAATTGACATCAATTATATAATTGGTAATTGGTTATCAAAAGGTCATAATATATATGATCAATATATAAAAACCAGTTACTTTCTTATATACCTGCAATGAGCAATTATAATTTAGAGCTAAAAACATAATTATCATTTGCATTGTTGTTGTTAGGTGCCATTGAGTAAGGTTGGACTCATTGCGAACCTATGTACAACAGAACCAAACACTCCCCAACATTGCACCATGCACAATGTCTCTTTATGTATGAGCCCATTGTTGCAATCACTGTATTTCTTCTCATTTTGAGTAGTGCCACATCAGCAAATGAAAGTCCCAGGGCTTTTTCTCCATTTCCATCATTAAGGTCGAGTTTACTTTGAGGAGACAACTCTTCCCCAGTCTTATCTTGAGTGCCTTCCATCCTGGGGAGCTCATTTTCTAGCACTGTATCTGACAGTGTTTCTTTGCTATTCAGAGGGTTTTCAATGACTAATTGCTTTGGGAGTGGGCTACATTGTCCTTCTCCCTAATCTATATTAGTCTGGAAGCTCAGCTGAAACGTATCCACCATAGGTGGCCTTGCTGATATCTTAAATGTTGGTAGAATAACTTTCAGCAACACAGCAAAACATAATCCCCCCAGCATGACAAGCTGATAGACACATAGGGGGTCATTAGCTTTAGCATGAAAAAATTTAAATACTTAGGTATAAGCCAAAAAGTCTACAGGATTTATATAAAGGACATGACAAAACTCTAATGAAAGAAATAAATGATCTAAATAAATAGAAATATATTCTCATTTGTGTTTGTGGATAGAAATATTTGGGAGTATTAAAATTCTAATCTATCCAACTTGGTTTATAGATTCAATGAATCCTAATCAAAATCTCTGGGTTGTTTAGTGAATATCAATGAATTGATTCTTCATGTTCTATGGAAAAGCAAAAGATTCAGAATAACTTATTAACACAATACTAAAGAAGAAAACACCACCAAAAGATACACTGTCCAAATACAAGACTCACTATAAAGGTGTAGTAATCAACACAACATGGCATTGAAAAATGAAAAGATATAGAAGTCAGTAGAGCAGAATATAATACCCAGAGAGAGAATCAAACAAGTACAGACAACTAGTCTTTGACAAATAAATGACCTCAATTCAGTATTTCCTCAAATTTTCATTCAGAGGAATAAAGATTAATTAAATAGTATAAATATTTGATCATATGCTCAACTAAATGATATGAAATGTAAAAGATTAAAATCATATTGAACGAAGTATTTGACATCATGCAATTAAGCTAGGGATAGATAATAAGTGACTAATTAGGAAAGATTCATTGACTAATTAATATATAAAGTTTAGCTCATTTTTCAGTCTTTTTACTTCTACAGTATATGCATTTTAAGAATATGTAATTTTCTTTAAATACAACTTTTCTACATCCTATAAATATTTATAAGTACATTTTTTATTACAATTGAGTTCCAACTATGTTCCTAGTTTTCATCATGATTTCTTCCAGGAAAAATGAATTATTTTGAGCTTTCCTAGGGAAGAAAGTGGATAGCAAAGTTTATTTACAAAATAAAAAAGAAGGAAATAATACAATAGAAAAATCAATTTAAAAAGAAGTATAAAATAGAATAAAGCAATCAACTACAACAATTACTAGAACTTTGAAAGAGTAATAAACTTGATACAGTTTTGTTAAGATAAATTGATAGGAAAAGTAACGACTACAGCAAAGTGAATATAAAGATGAATAAGCGACTTCACTATAAAACTTATGGACATTAATTGAAAAATATATTATGAACAAATATATGCCAATAGATTTGAAAACTGAAGATAGTTGAAAACAAAACTTATAAAAGCTTACAGAAAAACAATCTAGCTGGACACTATGGTAGACACAGGTAATCCCAGCTACTTCAGAGGCAAAGAGAGGATTACAAAAAGTTCAAGGCCAGAGGCAGCCTTCACAACCTAGTGAGATCCTGTCTCAAAATGCAAAAATAAAAAAGAGCCTGGGGGTGCAGCTCAGTGGCAGAGCAGTTGCCTAGAATATATGAGGTCCAAAATTCAATCTCACAGTACTGAAATAAAAGACCAAATTAAAATTTGAATAACTTATAATATATGAAATATATAAGTAAATATCTTGCAACAAATATGTAAGGAGGTCCAGATAGTTTGATGTTGTTGTTGTTGTTGTTGTTAGGTGCCGGATCTAAATATACATAAAATAAATAAATCACATCAATCTTAAATGTCTCTTCATAAAATCAAAACATGTAAATAATCTGCAAAAATTTTTTCCAGCATAGACTTAGTACAAAATCCTGATTCAGACATAATAAAAAGAGGAATGTATGTATACAAACATATGTTTAAATAATATAACAAAAGAACTTGGTAAGCTTAGTAAAGAAAACTATTTCTTTAAAAAAAACTAGTAACACTAACACTACAGAGAAAATTATTGATAAATTGAACTATCTGATTAAGAAATTCCCATCATCAGATAGATAGATAGGTAAATAGATAGATAGATAGATAGATAGATAGATAGATAGATAGATAGACCACTAGCATGTTGAGAAGACAAGTAATTCAGGAGAAGAAATTTGTAGGACACATACTTTTCACTCAAAATAGCTCCTAGCTAGAACAGTTAAATGCAATACAAATAAGGGTAAGACCCTTGAACAGTGTACCAAAGATGATTATTTAAATGCTCTATAATGAGTAACCCAAAAGGTGTTTAATGAAGTTATCGGAGTTATCATTAATTATCCTCCAGAATAATTAAAGGCAGAACAAATTCACCACGTTTAAATTTGGCAAAACTACACAACAGGGGTTACTCCTACATTACTTGTGGATATTCATATTGGTATGTTCACTTTGGACGAATCTGTGTCAGTCTGTATATCCTAAAATTGAATATATAATGACCCAGTGATTTCAAATATCATTTTATTTTAATAGAAATGCATATACGCTTACATGTACCAAGACACATGTTCAAAAAATAGTTAATAGATGAATTGTTCTTAGCAGTCAAACAATATAAACAACCCAAGAATTTATCAGCAATGCAATGTTGTTGTTAGGTGCAGTCTGGTTGGTGACCAACTCAGAGTGACCCTTTGTACAACAGGTGAAACACCCTTATCAGTGCTTCTCTGCTATTCATAGGGTTTTCAATGGCAAATTGATATTTGGGAGTGGGTTGCCAGGTCCTTCTCCCAAGCCTATAGCACCTGGTGTTCCCAGGCAGTCTCTCATCCAAGTACTAACCAGGCCCAACATTGCTTGGTTTCCAAGATCTGATGGGATTGGATGCCACAGTGGTATGGTGGCAGGCCAGCAATGCAATGGAATGAATATAATCGAGCATTTTCAGGAAAAAAGTGATACCTGTATGAAACAATTAAAATAATTACAAGATTTTGCATCACCTGTTCAAGTCACAAAATAATTTAAATTTTATGATTTAATTTATATCAAGTCATGAACAGGTAAGCCCTATTTTGAGAATTAATGGTAGTTATTTCCCCTGAAAGAGTGAAGGTTTAGTGGCAGAGAGGACAGAAGAGGTCCTCTAATCTCTAAAGAGTGTGATTTAACGACCTGTTCTTGATTATATGCAAGTTTGCTTTGCACTTTTTATTGAGGTGTTTGGTCAGGATATTTTCTCTTCTATCTATTTTCACACACTAAATAAAGTTCTAAAAAAGGAGAAAGACTTTACTATTGTCTTCAAAATATACATATTCACTCTCCACTTAGAAGTACCTCAGGATATTCAAAAATCATACATTATTCTGAAAGAAATCTGACAGAGAGAGAGAGAGAGAGAGAGAGAGAGAGAGGAAGTATAAATGGAGAGGAAGAGGGATGTCTAGAGAAAAAGAGGCAGACTAAGACAGACTGATAGATAAACAGGAAATATTTGGTGTTTGACCTTCCTGGTAATATTTGAGTAAATTGACACATTTGCTAGAAAAATGACCTCCAGAAGAAACATGACCGTATATTTACTTCTAGTGGAAAAAAACTAAAATCTCAGGAACACCTTTATAAGCATACTATACAAGATATTGTTTCTATACTAACCTTTTTGAAGGTTGAGTTATTTTTCAGGATAAATGTAAAATTTTCAAGACTGGCTTATTTTGAAAGCTCTTTTATCATCACTTGTCAGACAGTCACACAAGAGGACATATGAAGTGTGATCAAAATATATGGTGCATGTTTAAACCTAAAAAAAAAGTACAGTAAAAGACACATTGCCAATGTTTCCTTCAAAATCCTCCTCCTGGCTTTGAACACACTTATCGCATCCTCCTTGCCACTTTCCAAAGCAATTATGGAACTTCTCTTTCATGAGTGCCTTTAGTTACCTCCTCCATCATGACAAGTCTCCATGTCACACACATATCACTTGTGAAACAGCAATTCTGTCAAATAAAATAGTGCATCCTAAAGTTGGGGTTCAGCTCAGGCCCAGCAGAGGTCAGAGCCTTGCCCTGACACCAAGTGGGTATCAGGGACCCACTGGGCTGGGGTTGGTGTAGTGGCTGGAGGCACCAAAGAAGGACCTTGGGAGACCTTCTGCGGGAAACAGGAGAGGGAAGTTTATTGGGTTGTTCCCCAAGTGGGGGGCAACTGGCAAACAGCCCCTGTCAAATGTTCAAGTGCTGGCTCAGAGCATGCAGCATAGAATGCTGCAGGCTCACTGATGGTACAGCTCAACCTTAAAGGCACAGCTACAAGCTGTTGATGTTCCTCTGGGCTGGAGGTCCAGTGGTCTTGACTCTCATAGCTCGCCTTCTCTGCCTCCCTCCTTCCCAAGGGTGGGAGGAATTGGGAGGCTCTTTGTGGCTTGCTTGTAGCCTTTGGTGCTTCAAGGCCCCTGGTCTTGATGTGTCAGCTTGCTTGGAGATCTTCTGCTGGATTGTGGGGCACTGGATCGAGGTGATGGGGTCCAGGCAGCAGTTGAGGGACAGTGAGAGATGAAGGTTGAAGTGGGGTCCAGGGCTCTGATTATATAGGGTCCCAGGGGGTGGTATACAGGAGTTAGCCAATCAGGGCACATTCCTGACAGGTACAGCAGGTAAACTGTCATACCTTCCAGGTAGGAGCAGTTATTTAACTGGGGTACTAGGGGTAGCCATTCAAAATTGAGGTGGTTGAGGCTGTTCAGGCTGGCCAGGGGCCATCTTTGCTCACTCAATGGGAGGGATAGGACTGAGTGAGTAGAATGTGACCCTGGGGTCAGCTACAGGTCAGTCCCTCAGGCTAGTATGAAGGACCCTAGTTATGGGATGCATTTTAAAAATCCCAGCATCCTAATCCACCTAATTCACCAGAATTCATATCTCATGACTTCTGGCTTTTCCCCAAAGTCAAGAAGACAACAAAAGGCAATGATTTTGGATCAGTTCAGGACACTGAAGCAGCCATAGTGCAAAACTAAAGACACTCACCAAAAAGGACTTCCAGAACTGCTTCAGAAGTGGCAAGAAGGATGGGATAACCAGATATATTATTTTGTGAACCTTGGACTTTATAGCACTTCCAGGACCTGCAAGAATCAGGTGAAACTGCACGAACTATACCACTGGTCTTATAAAGTTTCTTAGGAAAAAAGAATAACATGTAATGCCTTCTGAATCAGCCAAAACAAACACAATTGCGTACATACATATATCCACCTGATTGCCGATGATTTGCCTGTGTATATTTTTCCCACCCCTTTTTAAATTCTTAATGACCTTTTCTAAGTTTGTTTTACACTTTGACCCTAGAAGACCACATATTTTATTGACACAATCATTTATTGTTCAAGGAATGTAAAATAAAGGTATAAAATTATGTTCTCCAGAGAAGGGAGAATCCATATATTTTTAACATATGATAACAGGTGAATTTATAATCAAATGTTTTCTTCTGGTGAAAAGCTTTCTATGAGACTGAGGATGCCCCTTACACCTAAAATATATGTCTATATAAAGACTTCTCTGTGTTCCTACCTGCCCTCCTATGTACATACCTATTGTTTGCTTTTTAAAGAACCTACTAAAATTTTGCTATTTTTTTCGGTTTTCATATTTTTGGAATATACTTGTTTATCTGTTCTTTCTTCTTCTAGCATGTAATCAAATATAAAGAAATGACAAACCATCATAATAACAGTTATTGGATATTCATTCGAGATTATTATTTTGATTGATCTGATTCTTACATGATCCTATGAATACGGTACCATTGTTGTGTTAATTTTGCATACAAGTATCACAGACCCAGTTAGTATTAAAGCTAGGATTCCCACTCTGTTGTGCATATCCAAATTATGCTAAAAGGGGATCCAATTGAATGTGGAAACTAGTGAATAATATCATTGATATCACATGCAAGCAAAATTTTACTAAATATCATTCAAAAGCAACTGCAACAGTACATAGCCAAGGAACTGCAAGAAAATCAAGCCAGATTCAGAAGAGGGCGGGGAACCAGCTACATCACTGCTGATGTCAGATAGGTATTAGCCAAAAGCAGAGAATATCAGAAAGATATCTATCTATGTTTTATTGACTATGCAAAAGCATTTGACTCTGTGGATCATAACAAATTGTAGATAACACTTTGAAGAATGGGAATACCAGGGGACCTAATTGTACTCATGAGGAATATATAGGAATATGTACATGAACCAGGAGGCAGTTATTTGAACAGAACAAGGAAATACTGCCTGGTTTAAAGTTGAGAAAAGTGTAAGTAAGGGCTGTATATTTTCACCTTATCTATTCAATTTCTATGCTGAGCAGCTAATCCCAGAAGCTGGACATTATGAGGAAGAATGTGGCATCAGGAGTGGAAAAGACTCATTAACAACCTGTGTTATCCAGATGACACAACTCTCCTTGTTGAAAGTAAAAAGGATTTGAAACATTTACAAATGAAGATCAAAGAACATTGCCTTCAGTATGGATTGGGACTAAACATCAACAAAACAAAAATCCTTAAAACTCAGTCAGAATGCAAATTCACAATAAGCGGAGAAAAGATTGAGGTTGTCCATGATTTTGCTTTACTTGGTTCTACAACTGATACCACTGGAAGGAGCAGTCAAGAAATCAAAAGACACATTTTTGCTTTGGAAAAGCTGTGGCAAAAGATCTTTTTAAAGTACTGAAAAGTAAAGATGTCACATTGAAGACGAAGGTGCACCTGACTCATGACATGGTATTTTTGGTCACATAATATGGTTGTGAAAGCTGGACATTGAACATGGGAGACAGGAGAAGAATTGGTGCTTTCGAGTTTTGTGCTGGAGAGGTCTATTGAATATACCACGGACTGCCAAAAGACCCAATAGATCTGTCCTAGAAGTGCAACCAGAGTGCTCCTTGGAAGCAAGAATGGCCAGACTGTGTCTTACATATTTCGGACATGTAGTCAGGAGAGATCAATTCCTGGAGAAGGACATCATGTTTGGGAGAGTGACAGGTCAACGCAAAAGAGGAAAACTCTCCACCAGATGGATTGACACAGTGTCTGCAACAATGGGTTTAAATATAAATAAGATCGTGTGCCTAGCACAGAATCGAGGAGTGTTTCAATCTGCTGTACATAGGATCTCTATGAGATAGACTGGACTTCACAGCATCTAAGAAGAACAACATGAGAAATTTAGGATGCAGACATCACCTTAAAGGAAATCCTTCCTGTGGAAATGCATCCTTTTCCATTTCTCTGCATGTGGCCATGTTTCATTTGAATCCTTTCTGTACTCTAGGAAAACAAGGTGCACATATATTTGTCAACACATGTGAGTAGGTATAAGTGTGTGTTGTTTGTTTTTAACCTCATCCCTTCCTATTTCCATAAAGAACAACACATTTCCTTCCAGTTATTACATGTTCATTTCTCCCATTTGTATGTTTGTTTCACCTAAAGTGTTTATCTCACCCTTATTTTATAAAAGGGCTCTCTTAACTTTATCACTTATTTTTCCTTGCATTCCTACAGAAAAAGATGATGCTAAAAACTTGCAAAATTCAACAATACTTGTTGAAACTTCAGGTTAAGATTGCTGAATAAAATCAGGCTCCATATGACTGGTAAAAACAAAAGAGACAAGACTGAGTATTGCACTCTGTTCTAAACAGAGAATCACAGGAAGGGCATGGAAAGACCTGAGGATCTGTGGGGCATCCACAGCATGCAGAAACTGAGGGAACAATCCATTTACACAATGGAATACTATTCAGCCACAAAGAAGAACGAAATCATGTCATTTGCAGCAACATGGACTGATCTGGAAATCACTATTTTAAGCAAAATAACTCAGATTCAAAAAGAGAAATACCTCATGTTTTACTCATGTGTAGACGCTATATATTGCTTAAAGGAAAAATACATATATAGCAGATATAAAATTGTATATACCAAATATTGCTAAATACAGGGGACCCATCTGATGGGATGGGAATAAACAAGACTATGAGCGAAACACCTCAAGTGTGGGGGAGAGAGGGAAAAACTAGATGGGTAAAGAGAGAACAAGTACAAAGTAAATCCCAACTGAAAATCCAAAAATGAAATTCATTGTACTGTATGCACTTTCAAAAAAAAGTCTACTATAGCATGCTTGCAGTTATAGCCCTGTGGCACCTGCTCTCATCAAACCCTGGAAGCTAAGCAGGGTTGTACCTGGTTAGTACTTGGATGGGAGACCGCCTGGGAACACCAGGTGCTGTAGGCTTGGGAGACAGACGCGGCCACCCACTCCCAAAAATTGATCCGCCATTGAAAACCCTATGAACATCAGAGAAGCACTGACAATAGTGCTTCACCTGTTGTACGTAGGGATGCAATGAGTGGGATACCGACTCCACGACACCTAACTACAACAAATATACCACATCAATATGTACAATGGTTGATACAGGTTAACCAAAGAAAATTGTTTTAATGTTTTGTTGTTGTTGTTAGGTGCTGTCAACTTGATTCTGACTCATAGCAATAACTCAGACTCAAAAAGAGAAATACCTCATGTTTTTACTCATATGTAGAAGCTATATATTCCTTGTTGTTGTTGTTAGGTGCCATCAAGTCGGTATCTGATTCATAGCGACCCTCATAGGGTTTTCAATGGCTGACTGTTTTGGGATTGCCTTGGGAGTGGATTGTCAGGTCCTTCTCCCATTTTTGTGGTGCTGGGAATTGAACTCGGGACCTCAGAGACTGCAGCGCAGCACTCTACCCACTGAGCTAAATCCCAGCCCTGATATTCCTTAAGGGAAAAATACATATATAGTGGGATATAAAATTGTGTATACCTAATATTGATAAATACAGGGGACCTATCTGGTGTGATGGGAATAAACAAGACTACAAGGGAGATATCACAAGTGTGGGGGAATACATAGAGGGAAATGCATAGGTGGGTAAGAAGAGAACAAGTGTAAAGTAAATCCCAAATGAAAATTTAAAAAAAGTATACTATACCTCATCAATATGTACAATTGCTGATACAGGTAAATCAAAGAAAATTGTTTTAATGTTTTGTTTTTGTTGCTGCTGCCGCCGCTGTTGGTGTGTTGTTAGATGCTGTCAAGTTGGTTCTGACTCATAGCAATCCTAAGTACGGCAAAACGAAACACTTCCCTACACTGTGCCATGCATATGATCTTTTTATGTTTGAATTCAATATTGCAGCCACTGTGCTTCTCATTCCGAGTGATGCCACAGCAGCAAAAGGAGGTCCTAGGGGCTTTACTTCATGCCCATCATTAAGGTCAACCCGACTTTGAGGAGGCAACTCTTCCCCAGTCTGTTGAATGCCTTCCAGCATGGGGAGTTCATTTTCTGGCTCTATATTTGACAGTCCTTCTCTGCTATTCAAAGGATTTTCAATGGGTGATTATTATGGGAGTGGGCTGCCAGATCCTTAGTGTATCTTAGTCTGGAAGCTCAGCTGAAACCTGTCCACCATGGGTGGCTCTGCTGGAATCTGAAATACCTGTGGCATAGCTATCAGTACCACAGCAACACACAAGCCCCCACAGCATGACAAGCTTACAGATGTGGAAAATTTTAATGCTTGTTGTTGTTTTTATGTGCCATAAGGAGATGGAAACACAAAATATTCTTAGTTGATTATTAAACATTGTATGTGTGTATGTACTGAATTACCTTTCCGTACTCCCTAAAAATAAAATAAAGTATATTTTTAAAAGAACACTTGTTAAATAAATTTTTGAGTGTGAGACTTAGTAAGAGATGACCACAGTGTGAGCAGGCACTGATTTTGTCCTCCTTTTGAGAGTGTCAGCCACCAAGTGATGCAAAATGTCAACCCACTTCCCTAAGGGAGCACCTTGTTTTCTTCACAATCTTTTCCTAAAGGCATTCTGCCTAATTCCAATTCTGGGGCTGATGCCTGTTCACCTGGCAAGGAAAGACCTTATTATAACTGTGAGCACTGCTCATCCATAAATCTGAAATCCCTGCCACCAGCATGCCCTGCTCCCAAGGCAAACCTCTCTACGACTGGCATCCCATTCTGCTCTGTGCCTCTTTAACCCAAGTTTCTTTTCACATCCTGGAACCACTTCCTTCCATGATGACCGGCAAACTCACCTTTACTGGAAGATTTGCCCCACATCATGCATGTATTGAAGGTAGACTCTCTCCCACAGAAATGACCCTCCCAGAGTTTTAACTTGGAAGCTGATTCTTTTACACTGTTCCCAAGGGAAGGGCTAGGTACATGCTTTCTTCAGTATTTCTCATAGTAAGAATAGTCTCTTCAACACTTCAGTCCAGAAGGCTAACTTTGCCCCATCCCATCTCCTTCACTGTCCTAATGCACATTCTCATTTATTCACCATATATGTGGGTACTTTTCTCAGGCCTAGTCCCTCAAAAGCTTTTTGCCTTGAATTTTATCTGACATTAATAGTACAACAAGTAGCTTGGAATATATATATATATATATATAT
>VMDO01022586.1:0-33225 GCA_007922755.1 Pedetes capensis | reverse complement strand
CTTTTTCCAGTTTACTTGCTTTGCTCCTTTGTCAAAAATAAGGTGGCTATAGGTGTGTTGAGGTATATCTGGGTCTTCTATTCTGCTCCAGATGTCTTCGGGCCTATTTTTGTGCCAGTACCAAGCTGTTTTTGCAAACACTGCCTTGTAGTAAAGTTTGAAGTCAGGGATTGTGATTCCCCCTGCATTAGATTTGCAGCTTAAAAGTGTTTTGGCTATACGTGGTCTTTTGTGGTTCCATATGAATTTTTGGATCATTTTTTCTATTTCTGTGAAGTCAGTCAGTGAAATTTTCATGGGTATTGCATAGGGTTTTCAATGGCTCACTGTTTTGGGATTGCCTTGGGAGTGGATTGCCAGGCCCTTCTCCCATTTTTGTGGTGCTGGGAATTGAACTCAGGACCTCAGAGACTGCAGCACAGCGCTCTACCAACTGAGCTAAATCCCAGCCCCATTTGTGGATATAGGAGCCTCCTTTACATGGTACGGTGTCATAGGCCATTTTAGGTTTCTGCATTTCTGGCATGCTGTATTTACCATGTAAATTACCTTAATGGTTGAGTCCAATTACTCAGAAAATTAATGGCATATTATAAGGAACTGGTACTCAAAGAAGCTAGGTGGCTTCTGAAGGAAAATTTACACAAAGCCAGCAGTCAAAATGATTGTGTGCTTAGCCAGTTCACAAGTGTATTGAAACCAGATGACTAAACAAACAAACAAACAAAAAACCCCCACTAAGTAGAGGCTTTGTAGGTAACATAACAAAAGATAGCTTTAAAATCAACAAAAGAAGAAAGAAAATAGCTAAGAAAATAAAGAACCAAAGAATACAGATTATATTGTGGCAAGTTTTGGTTTTATTCCATGGCTCTGGGAGGAGGCTATTGATACCTCACGTAGTAATCTATTTGAGTCAAAGATTTTGGGTCCAGTCATCTCTTTCTGAGTACTGCTGGCTTCTGTAGAGTTCCTGAGATTCCTTAGCTTGAAAGTTTCTGGCTGGGGTAGTTTTCTAATTGTTTAAGGATTGATGTTTCCTTTTGAAATAACACACATGAATATGAGAATTAAACCCCTGAAGTTTGACTGCTATTTTAGTTATAAGTAGTACACAATGGGGTTGTTTACACTGGAATTCATAAGCTCTCTTTTTTTGGTGTCTCTTTGAGGATACTAGGTCTCTGTGTTTTGTCAAGTGTGTAGGGCGATGTTGAAGAAGGGTGGTTCATATATGTTGATAGGACTAAGAATATTGCAGGAATCTCTTGCAGTATTTAGTTCTCTCTGCTTGTAATAGTGGGTAGAATTAGGGGTGATATTCTATGATGCACAGGGCAACAGATCACTAATTTGTAAGAGGAGAGTATGAACCTATGAAGGAGTTGATATCATTGTTATCAAAGCCAATGAAAATACCTTGGAGCATGGAAGTTCAAATGTCCTGAGCCCTGTGCTAACTTGGTAATTTGTTCTTTCTGATTTTCCTAAAGTTTGGAGGAAAATATGGACCATGGGTTTTCTAAGTAGAAGAGCTTTGTGAAACTCTTTAATAATAATTCTAGGAAAATGGGCTCTCCTGTCACTTAGATAAATATTGGAGTTCCCCAGGTAGGGGACACAAAATCAAGTAATTTTTGGCTACTCTAGGAGCTATGGCTCTCTGGCAAGGGACTATTTCAATCCATCCATAATGTGCAAACAATGGCTAGAATATATTCAAAATCTGTATCAGGAAGTGATTTGAAAAACATTTGGAGATATACAAAGAATATAGAGGTTTGGATTCTTGAGTATTCCACCACCTTTAGCATTACATCAGTTATGATAGTGACCAAGACATGCATGAGAGGCACACTCAGAAATTTAAAAGGTTTACCCCACTAATGTTAATTGAATGGTGTAGGCAACTTTTTTTTATCATCCATGGTAGATAATTTCATGTAAATATTTTGTAAGGATCAATTAGAGAATCTCTGGTGCCACCAAGGGACTGTCCAGAAAGTATCCTTGGACTTGTCAATAGATTCACCCTTTCTTTGCTTACATGTATTTTTTAAAAACCTTTTATTTTTTCAGTTCTGGGGATCAAACCCAGGGTCTTACATATGCTAAGCAATCAGGCTACATTCCCAGCTCTTGAAGACCTTATGTTTTAAGAGCAGTTATAGGTCCACAGCAAAATTGAGAGGAAGGTGCAGTTCTATCCCATATACCTCCTGCCCCCTCACATGGCCTCACACATTATAAACATCCTTCACCAAAGGATATAGTGCTTATAGCTGATTAATTTACATTGACACATCTTTATTACCCACAGTCTGTAGTTTGCTTTAGGATTCACTCTTGGTGTTATATATTCTATGTGTTTAGACAAATGTATAACAACATATATTCATTACTATACTATCATACCAATTATTTTGTTGCTGTAAAAAGCCTCTGCTGTTGTTGTAAGGTGCTATTTTCATTTCTCTGATGACATATGATGTGGAGCCTCTTTTCATATGACTATTTGCCATGTTTATATCATCTTTCATGGGGGGGACGATTTTAAGTTGTGTTATCTGTTTTCTTATTGTTGTGTTTTTAGAGTTCTTTGTATATTTTGCATTGTTAGGTACCATTAAGTTGGGGCCGACTCATAGTGACCTTACATACAACAGAATGAAACATTCCCTGACATTGTGCCATGCCTGGCACAGTTAGTGCGTCTCTGCTTTTCATAGGGTTTTCAATGGTGGGTTGTTGCTGTAGTGGGTGTCCAGGTCCTTCTCCCTAGCCTGAAGCACCAGGTATTCCCAGGCAGTCTGTTATCCAAACACTAACCAGGCCGACCCTGCTTAGCTTGCAAGATCTGGTGTGATTGGATGCTAGGGTGCTATGGCAGCAGACATATTTTGCATAGCAGTACTTTATTATATATGTCTTTTGTAAATATTTTCTCCCAGTCTGTGACTTGTCTTTTCACTTTTTAGACAGTTTCTTTCAGAGTTCTTAATTTTTAATGTATCAATTTATCAATTCTTTTTTTTTTTTTTTTGCGGTACTGGGGGTTGAACCCAGGGCCTCGTGCCTGCATGCTTTGCAAGTGCTGGACCACTGAGCTGTGCCCCCAACCCATTTTTTTTCTTTTTTTTTTTTTTTTTTTTACTTTTTTGACAGAGTCTCACTATGTTATGCAGACTACCTCTGGTTTTGAACTTGTGATCCTCCTGCGTCTGCCTCCCAAGCCGCTGGGATTACAGGCGCATGCCACTGCGCCCGGCATCAATTCTTTTTTCATAGATGCTTTTTGTTTTGAAATGTTACCAATTTTTGATTCGGTTTCTTTTAATGTTGTTGTTGTTAGGTGCCCTCAAGTAGTGTCCGACTCATAGTGACCCTTATAAGGTTTTCAACGGCTGATTGTTTTGGGATTACCTCAGGAGTGGATTGCCACAACCTTCTCCCATTTTTGCAATGCCAGGAATCGAACTCAGGACCCCAGAGACTGCAGAGCAGTACTCTACCAATTGAGCTAAATCCCAGCCCAGTTTCTTAGAATAGACAAGGCTTATTCAGATTGTCCATTTCTTCTTTGTGAATTTTGGTGATTGTCTCATTCAAGAAATTGGCCCATTTCATCGTGGTTATAAAAGTTGTGGGCATAGAGTTGTTCATAGTATTTTTATTGTCTTTTTTTTTGTACCATGGGGTTGAACCCAGGGCCTTGAACATACTGGGCAATCATTCCACCACTGAGTTTCAGTCCCACCCCCTTTTTATTTACTTATATTTTGAGACACAGTCTTCTTAAGTTGCACAGCCTGCCTCTGGCCTTGAACCAGTGATCCTTCTACCTCAGCTTCCTGAGTTGTTGGTATTACAGGTATGCACCATGGCACCTACATTTTATTATCCTTTTAATGTCCACAGGCTCTATAGTGATGTCTATTTTTTCATTTCTGATATTAGTGATTTGTGTCCTTTTTAAAAATTCTCAGCCTGGCTAGAAGTTTATGTACTGATTTTATTCATCTTTTAAAAAGCCTAGCATTTTGTTGATTTTCTGTTTTCAGTTTCATTAATTGTTATTGTTGTTAGGTGCCTTCAAGTCAGGTCCAACTCAAAGCAGCCCTCATAGGGTTTTCAATGGCTGGTTGTTTCAGGATTGCTTTAAGAGTCAATTGCCACATCCTTCTCCCATTTTTGCGAAGCTAGGGATCAAAATGCAGGTTCTCAGACAGTGCAGAGCAGCACCCTACCAACTGAGCTAAATCCCAACCCAATTTCATTGATTACTGCTTTAGTTTTTATAATTATTTATCAATAACTATTTATAAATTGGGACTAGGGTTTAGCTCAGTGCTTGTTCTGTGCTCTTTGAGGCCTTGAGTTTGATCCCTGGGACTGTAAAAATGGGAGAAGGACCTGGCAGTCCACTCCCTAAATAATCCCCAAAGAATCAGCCACTGAAAACTCTATGAATAGCAGAGAAGCACTGTCAGATATAGTGCCTCTTTCGTTCTGTTGTACATAGGGTTGTTATGAGTTGGACCTGACTTGCCAGCATCTAACAAGAACAGTGCCTTTGGACTGTAAACTTCACAAGAGTTTCTCAGGTTTCTTTTCTCCTCCTTTAGTGTAACAAAATGGCTGGAGTGGGCTGAAGTTGGATATTTCCCTTCCCCCACATGGAAGACTAGAATTGACTGAAGTTGAGTATTTCCCTTCCACGGGTTGATTTGGCTCTGATAATACTCCAGGAAGTTACAATCTGGTTAACTAGTTTTTCCTGAGGGAAATCTCTGTTAAGGAGAATAATGTGCTTTTGGATACTGCAAAATAGTTCCTTTCATTCGTTTTCTGCGCCCCTTGCCAGAAATAAGAGGGAATTTTTCTTCAATATTTTCCAGAGAACTTGGTCAAGCTTTAGGAAGTAAATTTCATAAAACTGTCATGCTCCTCTTCCTCATGACTGGATTCTCCTGGAGTTTTCCACCATCAGACTGGTCCACATCGAACCTCAAGCAACTCATCAGTTACAGGTCAGCTTTCCCTACCTGGGCAAAGGTTTGTACAGAGGCTTCTGCTGGGGAGGGTCTGCTCTGGTAAGCTATAACTCCTTGTATTTGCCTGTCTGTCTCTCCAGTCTCAGGGGCCACAGTTTGTCCTGTTTTCTCACCTGTCTGACAGAGGATAGAAGAGTTGGCTTTTCAGTCTGCTCACCTTTTTATTCATTACGTGATTTCTAAGCTCCATACATGAGGAACTGGAAGCTTGAGTCAAATGTATTTTTACATAAAATGCTTTTGAGGGAGTCTCCAAAAATACCTCTAATATCTACTGCTTTTACAACTCCTTGGTTACCTGATACATTTAAGGTTCTTAAGTTATGTCTCAGACCTCCTATTTTGTTTTTTTTCATCTTTTTTTTTTTCCCACTGTATTGGAGGGTTGAACCCAGGGCCTCACTCAGGCTGGGCGAGTGCTCTACTATTGAGCCTCATCTCCAACTACCTTTTTATTATTTAGTTTGAGGCAGGGTCATGCTAAATTGCACAGGCTGCCTCTGGCTTTGAACATGTGATTCTCTTACCTCAGCCTCCCAAGTTGCTACGATTATAGGTATGTGCAATAGTGCCTAGCTCCATCCAGTTTTTTTACCTTTGATATTTTCACAAACACATGAAGCAGTTGCTGTAGAACTGTGGGCTCTGGAGTTTATGTTCCTAAAATTACATTAAACTCTTCTGCAAAATTTTTTCTAACTTGTCTAGGCTTTGGAAAGTGTTTGACTAGGGCTCTTCACTTAAAATGGTACTAGAAACTATAATCAACCATGAGTAGTTTTCTTGTTCTAAAGGATGTTTAATTTTAAGAAGTAATTGAGCTTTGGACATCATTGGCTGGCCAGAAATGAAAAGAAATAGGTCAGAAGGAGAGAAACAAGGAAATTCAGGAACATAGATGAGGAAAGAATTAGTAGGATAGAAGTTATTTCAAGCTGAGATTTTGAGGTATCTTGTAGAGAGCTAGTTTTACATTTTAAAAATTTTGCTTTTCCCTTAGCTGTGAAATCTTTAAATAAAGCAACTTTAGAATCTGAATTCTTTTGGCTCCTTCTTCATACCAGTAAAAACATGTAGATCATTGGTACTTTGTTTTTTTTTTTGTTCTGTCATGCTCTTCAAATGAACAATTTTGTTCATATAAAGCTCAATAAAGTGAGCATCATAAATTCTACACTGTGAAATAACATTACTTTTTCTTTTTATTGAGGTACTGGGGGTTGAACCCAGGACCTCACGCTTGCATGCTTTGCAAGTGCTGTACCACTGAGTTGCACCCTCAGCCTATTTCTTTTTTTACTTTTTTTGAGAGAGGGTCTTGCTAAATTATGCAGACTGCCTCTGGTCTTGAACTTGTGATCCTCCTGCTTCCACCTCCTGAGCCTCTGGGATTACAGGTATGGGCCACCACACATGGCAATGAAATAACATTACTTTGAAAAGACAAGTATAACTTGAGAAGTAGCATAAATATGTAGGAAAAGGGCATGCAGCTCAGAGTAGATGAAGACAGACCTAGACTGAGACTAACCCATGGGAGTCTGAACAGTCAGGACTGCTGTTCAAGCACTTTGTGAACTGGATCACCAACCTCATGGCTATTCCATCTGCAACTGCAATTACTGATAGGTGGAAACATTTAGAGAGGAAATCTCTCCTAGAACCAGAATCTTAGGGAAAACTTAAACTGAAGAAATTTTCACAATGTTTTTGATAATTGGCCCAGGAAAGAGTTTGTTTGAAGGATACCAGAAAAAAACTTTTAAAATTCTCCAGTTCCAGAAGAACTCAATGGATTGTCTTAGCATGGACTATACCTTTCTTCTTCCCAATGGCCTTCCTCTTACAGATGCATAGCAACAACAACAAAATAATAAAAAAATAAAAATAAGGGCAGAGATAAATAGTAATATAAGTAATTACTTAGGTTTCCACCAAAGATAAAAGTTCCCCAAATTTGGTAGAGGATTCTGAAAGAAGGGTTTCATATTCTAGAAATCAACATAAACTCACCATTTGGGAACATTAAAAAAAAAAAAAAGAAAGGAAGAAAGAAAAGAGACTGAAATTCAAGTCCAATATGGAGTTACCTGGCCATTATTATTGTTGCTAGAAAGGCCGTTAGTGTGTCCAGCAGGTCCAGGAGGCCTTGCTGGAACACCTGCAGCAGATACCTCCCTAGCATAGCAGGTAGTACCTTGGTTCATTTCTGTGCAGCATGCAAAAGAATTTATATGAGACACAGAAATTATCGTAGAGAATATAGGTTAAATTTGTTAAAGATAGAGAATGTAGACATAGATATTAAAGATAGTATACCTTTGAGGTAAAAGTGGGCAGTAGCAAAGGGCTACCAGTACACAGAGCCAAGGTCACATGTGCCTTTTATAGTGAAGTTTGGACCTTCAAGGGTGGACAGAAACATTCCCGGGGTCTATTCCTGGAATGGGCTGATGGACTCCCCAATGCCTTCTAAGGATTGGACTCAGAAGGGAATATTTCAAAAGGTTGGGAATCCAGATGGCTGTGATCTTGATAAGAGAGTGGGCTCTGCTGAACAATGTCCTTTTCACTTACTGAGGGTGGGTATGTCTCATATAGTCCTTAGTATCCTTCGTGGCTATATGTAGGGGTGATTTTAGTCCTCTGCTTCCTCCTGACAGGGAAGCACTGACCACTAGATCAAGGGATTTGTCACAGAGGGAGCTTACATTGATATTTATATCTCAGAGGACTGGGGAAGCACATCGTTGGGAAACAAATGGCTGGGAATTAGATGGTGGCAGAGGCCTCTTAATTCCCTTTCTTCTTGCGTGTTATCCTCTAACACCATCATAGAAGTATCTGAGGAAGAGTTTCAAAGCTTTTGAGGAATGTTGTTTTATTGCGAAAGGGTGTTAAGCCACTGCAGTGAGAAGATCTCTATTGTACATTGGTAGAAACTCTAAGATTGTTGAATACTTTCTTGTTGTTAGGTGCCATTGAGTTAGGTCTTACTCATAGTGATCCTATGTACAACAGAATGAAACCCTACTTGACATTGTGCCATGCCTGGCACTATGTCAGTGCTTCCGTGCTATCCATAGAGTTTTTGATGGCTGATTATTTTGGGTGTGGGCTGCCAGGTCCTTCTCCCATTTTTGCAGTGCTGGGGATCTAACCCAGGGCCTCAAAGTGTGCAAAGCAGCACTCTACCAACTGAGCTAAATCCCAACTGCAATACCACGGAAATAACCTGCTGATAAAACAAAGCCAACTCTATTGTTTACTGCAGTAGGACAGATCATTACTTTGACCAATTTTAGTAACACCTCTGAGAAGGGAGAGTATTGGTAGTGTATTTAGGAAATCCTGAGGTTTAAGATAGATCTTTTCATGCTTGAAGGGACTAGGCAAAATTTATGATACAATTGTTTCAAAGGTGAGAGTTTCAAAGCTAATATTGAGGAACTTGTCATTTGAGGAGCTTAATCAAGCTATCCATTGTCTTGAGAAAAGGTACTTTCTCTACTGCAGGTAAATTGAGTAGTGTAGTGGTCAGACACATGGTATTTTCAGAAGTTCTTGAAACAAGCAATGGTTATTGCAATTTTAATCTTTCTGGGCAAGAACTTCCTACAATAGTAAATTTATGTTAATGCAGACAGCTGAATAGTAATGTTGTGTTGTAGGCAGTATATTGTGGAGATGGTTTCAGTTCTCAATACTTCCCCCCAACACACACAAGGTTTTTTTTTTTTTTTTCCTGTTGAAACTTCAGAAATTTAGGTTCAGGAGCCATATGAAATGTTGCATCAGTTTGCAAAGTTCTTTCTGTTTGCGGTGACACTTTTTCGTTTAGTTGACTTAGAATTTGCTTTATTCTGTTGTCAGTTGGGATTTATTTTGTAAAATGAAATTAAAATGCCAACAGAGAATTTAAAGTGCATAATGGCATCTAAAAATGAGAACATTTAGGCACAATCAACATAACTTTTTCCATTTTAAGTCATGGTCAAAATTGGAAAGAGAAATTTAAAAGTATGATTTCCTTTTTTCCTTCCCAGCAGGCATTATTAAATATAGAAAGCTTAAAATTTCAGAAAGTCTATGTTAACATAATTTAAATAAAATATTCTGTTAAGATCATTTAAAAAAATAGAAATCTGGGGTAATCTTAGTGCTATATTTTCATTGTATACTTTTTAAAATATTCTTTTGCCACATTCAAAATCAGTTAACAAAATTGAAGAGCAGACTTATTTTTTGCTTCCAGATGATTTGTTGAAAATAACATCTTTTGATTTTAAAAGCAAAGAAATTCTTATTATAACATTTTAGAAAATTTAGAAAAGTACAAATAAGAAAGGAAAATTTATATAAAAAATACTACTTTCTAGAAACAAATTTAGCAGCTTAAAAGAACAGCACACACTTATCTTGCAGCTTCTGAGGTTAGAATTCCTAGTCCAGAAGCTGGATTCTCCGCTTCAGTGTCTTACCGGGCTGCAAATAGAATGTTGGTCAGGTTGTACTCTTCTCTGGAGGCTCATCTAGGGTTTAGCTCAGAGGGGAGAGTGCTGCTCTGTGTTTTCTGAGGCCCTGGGTTCAATCTCCAGCACTGCACAAACAAGAGAAGGATGTGGTAGCCCACTCCTGAAACAATCAGCCATTGAAAACCCTACGAAGATTGCTATGAGTTGGACATGACTTCAGGGCACGTAACAACAAAAGCTCATTCAAGTTGGCAGAATTTATTTCTTTGCAGTTGTGTGACTGATGGCCTTTGCTTCTTACTGACCTTTGGTTGAAGTTTACATTCACATCTAGAGAGCCTCTTCAGATGCTCAGAGGCTGCTCACAGTTCCCTGCTATATGGCAGTGTGAATTTGCAAGTCCTACAGGATGATCTTTCTCTTTCTAGTCTTATATAATGTAATGTAATCATGGAAGTGGTGCATTCTTTGTCTTTGTCATATTTACCAGTTAAAATCAAGTCATGAGGTCTACCTTCCTTCAAAGGTAGGGGATTATACAAAGGCATGACGCAATGAGGATCAGTTCAGGGTGCTCACTAAACTTTTCAGGGTAGTATAACCTTCCATATATAATGACTCTGCATATTCCTTCCCTCTTCCTTTGATGATCCCTGCATTGTTAAATATTTTCCCTGTAGAATCCTTCACTATTGCCACTTGAGACTTGAATTTTTCTTCAATTCTTTAAGTTTGAGAAAAACGGAGTATGTTCTTCTCTTTTGGCTTTCTATCTTCAGCTCTTTGCATATGTCATTATAATATTTGATTTTTCTTCTCAAACTTCCCTTAGAAATTTTCTGCTTTATTCTTTAACTTCATCATGTCTTCCTTTTACTTTAGCTACTTGATATTCAAAGGCAAGTTTCGGTCTCTTTTGACATGTAATTTGGTCTTTTCTTTTTTTCCTGTCTTTTAAATAACCTTTTTTACCTCATGAATGATTTCTTAGATGTCATGCCACAAGTGATCTGGTCTTCCCTCATTAGTGTCTAATGCATCAAATCTGTTCTTAAGATGGTCTCTGAACGCAGGTGGATTATACTCAAGGTCATACCTTGGTTCTTGAATACTTGTTCTAATTTTCTTCAGTTTCAGTTTGAACTTGCATATGAAAAGTTGATAGTTTGATCCACAATCCATACCTGGTCTTATTCTGACTTTTGATATTGAACTTTTCCATTGTCTCTTTCCACAAATGTATTAAATTTTGTTCCTGTATGTTCCATCTTGTGAATTCCATGAGTATAGTAGCTGTTTATATTGGTTGAAAATATATTTGCAATGAAAAAGTCGTTGGCTTGCCAAAATTCTATAGTGATCTACAACATCATTTCTGTCACTGAGGCCATATTTTTCAACTACTGAGCCTTCTTTGGCTACAACTTTTACATCCCAATCACCAGTAATTATCAGTGCATTCTGATTGTATGTTGGATCAATTTCGGACTGCAGAATCTGGTAAAAATCTTCCCTTTCTTCATTTGTGGCCTTAGTGATGGGTGACTAAATGTGAATAACAGTCATATTAACTGGCCTTCCTAGTAGGCATATGGATATTATTCTATCCCTGACAGCATTGTACTTCAGGACAGATCTTGAGGTGTCTTTTTAAAATGATGAATGCAACCCAATTTCTCTTTAAGTTGTCATTCCCAGCATAGTAGACTATATGATTATCTGATTAAAAAGGCCAATACCAGTCCATTTTAGCTTACTGATGCCTAGAATGTCAATGTTTATGCACTCCATTTTCTTCTTGATGATCTCTAATTTTCCTAGATTCATACTGTGAACATCCCACATTCCAATTATTAATGGATGTTTACAGTTGTTTCTTCTGATTTTGAGTTGTGTCATATCAGCAAATGGAGGTCCTTGAGGGTTTATTACACTCTCATCATTAAGGTAGACTATATTTTGAGGAGGCAACACTTCCCCTGCCATCTTTTCAGTGCCTTCCAACCTAGGGACTCATTTTCTGGCACTATATCTGACAGTATTTTTCTGCTATTCATATGATTTTCAATGGCTAATTTTTTCAGGAGTGGACTGCCGGGTCTCTCTCCCTAGTCTGTCTTAGTCTGGAAGCTCAGGTGAAACCTGTTCATCATAGGTGACCCTGTTGGTATCTGTAATACCAGTGGCATAGCTTTCAGCATCAGAGCAACATGCAAGTCCCTACAGTATGACAAACTGACAGCAAATACCAGAAAGATGTCTGTCTATGTTTTATGCAAAGACATTTGACTTTGTGGATCACAACAAATTATGGATAACACTGTAAAGAATGGGAATACCAGAATACTTAATTGTACTCATGAGGAATCTCTCTACGGACCCAGAGGCAGTCATTTGAACAGAACAAAGAAACACTGCTTGGTTTAAAGTCAGGAAAAGTGTGGAACAGGGCTGTATCTTTTTACCATATCTCTTCAATCTCTATGCTGAGCAAATAATCTGAGAAGCTAGATTTTATGAAGAAGAACATGGTATCAGGATTGGAGGAAGTCTCATTAACAACTTGTGTTATGCAGATGACACAAACTTTGTTGGCTGAAAGTGAAGAAGTATTGGAATATTTACTGATGAAGATAAAAGAACACAGCCTTCTTATGGATTTCACCTCGAAGTCAAGAAAATAAAAATCTTTACAACTGGGTCAGTAAGCAACTTTGTGATAAATGGAGAAAAGATTGAGCTTGTTCAAGATTTTGTTTGACTTGGTTCTACAATAAACACCCACAGAAGCAGCAGTCAAGAAATCAAAAGACACATTGCCTTGGGAAAACCTATTACAAAATAACTCTTTAATGTGTTGAAAAGTAAAGCTGTTACATTGAAGAAGTTGTGCCTGACTCATTCCATGGTATTTTCAGTCTCATCATATGTTTGTAAAACCTGGGTGTTGAATAATGGAGAAAGGAGAAGAAATGACTCTTTTGAATTATGGTGCTGGAGACAAATATTGAATATACCATGACTGCCAAAAGAACTAGCAGATCCATCCTACAAGAAGTGCAACCAGAATGCTCCTTGGAAGCAAGGATGGCTAGACTGCATCTTACGTATTTTGGACATGTTGTTAGGATGGACCAATCCCTAACATAGACATCATGTTTGAGAAAATGGCAGGTCAGTGAAAAAAAGGAAGAGCCTCAACTAGATGAACTGATACAGTGGCTACAACAGTGGGCTTAAACATAAAAAAGATTGTGTGCATGGTACAACGTTGAGTAGTGTTTCATTCTCTTATTCATACGATCACTATGAATTGGACCCAACTTGATGGCTCCTAACAACAGCAACATATCCTTCCATCCTTTTTCTGTGATTATATACATATACTATAAATACAGTATAAACCAATTTTTAAATTTTGTGAACATTCTTTAAGAGTCTGTTTTTAAGGTACATATATATATATTGTACATATATATGTATAGTATATATGGTACATATATATGTAATGCATTGTTAGGTGCTGTTTAGTCAAGTCTGACTCATAGTGACCCTGTGTACAGCAGATGAAACACTCCCCAACACTGTGTCATGCCTGACACTATTGTCAGTGCTTCTCTGCTATTCATAAGGTTTTCAATGGTGGATTGTTTCAGGAGTGGGCTGCCAAGTCCTTCTCCCTAGCCTACAGCACCTGGTATTCCCAGGCACTCTCCCATCCAGGAACTAAATAGGCTGACTCTGCTTAGCTTCTGAGATCAGGTGGGATCAGATGCCAGGATGCTATGCATATATATGCATATATACTATAATTTTTAATAGTGCTATAATTTCTAATAAAATATATCACAATTGCTAGTAGTGTAATAGAAAAACACTGAATCAGATATAAATGCCTAAGAAGAGAAAATTGCTTAGATAACTTAATTTTAAATCCTTTCTTACTATGGATTAATATTATTTCTAATTTTTAACTATTATATATAATTCTTTTACAGAAATCTTTGTATAAAATCTATGTGTCTTTTAGAAAACTCTTTAGGCTAGATCTGTAGTAATGAAATTACTAGGTCAAATGGTAAGCCATTTTGAAGTCTTTGATATTATAATCTCACAGTTACTGGGTTACATTGCCAGTTTCAACTCCTCCCACTCTTGAAAATTTTTGCCAGTTTGATAAGTGGAAAAATAGTTCTAATTTTAATTTTGTTTTTTTTCCCTATAAGTAAGCAGGGTATTGTCCATATAATTTATACTCTATTTACATTTTTTAAAGATTGCCTGTTTATTTGCTATTCTTCTACTGGGTTCTAGTTATTTTGGTAAGTAAAGAAAATATATTAGAGGATATGAGAAACATTTGTTTGCTTTTACAAATGATAAATGCTTCACAATCAGCTTTAAAATACATAGATGATGCAACGAATACTAGCACCTTCTAGCCTTGCCCACTGATACACTAAAAAGTACAAAAGTTCATCACATACTGTAAGGAAAATTCATCAAGAATCTGCTCTGTTATCTTGGAGGTACCAGACATACCATATGCTGTGTCTAGGAGTTGCTATGGCAACTACTTTTAAAATTTAAGAACAGGGTAAATCGTTGCCTAAAATCTCCATAACTTAGTAAGTCAATTAAGATCTTGTCAGAGTATTGCATTCCTTTTGATACCTGGTAATGCTTTATTTCTTGTAGCTCTATAGCATGAGTAGTTTGTTGGTTAGAGGAGAATGTATTTATTTCTGGCTATTTAAGATCTTGGTGAAGAAGCTCTTCATTTGATATTTGTTGTGATTTGTCCATGAATCATTGTAAGAAAGACACAAGGGATGGTCTCATTAAATATGAGCAAATTTGAGCATGTAAGTATAAGAGTGAGAGAAATTTTTAGCCAGGACCTCAAATAAGGAAATGAAAGTAGAAAGATGTAGTCTTTTAGAGTTTGCAGGGCTGGGATTAGAATCTACTTATTTTTGGCCACCCATTATATTACCACACTATAGTACTTTCATAATTTAGTCACTTTTAAAGTTTTATTCTTATTATATTATTTGAGACAGGGTCTCAGTATGTTGTCCAGGTTGGCCTTGAACTCCTAGGCTCAAGTGAACCTCTTGCCTCTGCCTCCTGACTAGCTGGAGTTACAGTCATATACCACTTCACCCTAGTCACTTTTTAGAAAATTAAGTTAGTATTAGTATTGGTATTATTCTTTGCAAAACTGGAGGGTTGAACTCAGTGCTTCACACTGAAGAACGCTACCACCTCCTCCTCCCCCTCCCTATGAATGCTTGGTGCTCACTAACAATTCAAAATTTTACTTGAAGTGTTACAATGCTTGTTTAAAGTTCCTGTATAATTAAGTTTGCTCAAGTTTCAATTTCCTGACCTGGGGGCAGGGTTCTCTGAAGAGGAAGGATGGTTGAAACTTAGTTTCCTTGTGCCTTCCTGCCACCCCTCAAACTGTATAAAAACCCCAAACCCCTCTCTTTCCGGGTCGCCTTCCCTCCCTTGCTAGGGAGACTCTATGGAGGGTTGACCCCGGTGCCGGACATAAAGCCTCATGTTTATTGCATCGATCCGTGACTCGGTTTCTCTCTGGGGCTTCTCTCCTCGAAGATCCTAATTTGGGGTCCTACAACACATGATAAGGAAGTACTACTTAGCCAAACCATCAACCCCATTTTTATTTTATTTTATTTTTATTTTATATTTTATTTATTTTGAAACAGAATCTGGCAAAATTGTGCAGGCTACCTCTGACCTAAAACTTGTGGTCCTTCTGCATCATCCCCCCAAGTCACTGGGATTATGGGTGTGCACCATGGTGCCCAGCTTAAATTCTATTTTTAATCAAGATTATATATTAACTTTCCCTTCAATGTCCCCAAAGTGAACCCCAAATTTTATAATGACATTATCAGTTTCTAACCCTTCCACACTTCCTGTCAAACTTAATTTATCAAATTTTGACATTATAATGGCAATAGAGGTTTTAGCTATTTTAATACTTTCTTCTATCCCCTTTTCTTCTCCCTTACATTCTGAAAATAGCTAACATTGTTTCATTACTTCAATAATCAAATTTAGGAAATTGTAATCTGATAATTTTGACTAAGGAAACAGATTCTTTTCTCATGAAACCTTTTGTTTTCCCTGAAGTTAATACTTTTTTCTTTTATAATTCTTATGCACTTTTTATATCTTTTTGGTCACTTATTACATTACAAAAAGCAGTCAAAAACAGTTGTAAACAGTGTGGCAGTTTAAGCCCCTTGCCTGAGACACCCTCCTGAGGCCGACATCTCCCTGCTTCAGTCTGCACTGGTTGCCTTTAGTTTACCTCATGGCTGCCAATCTGGATTTCCCTTCATTGCTCGCACATTGAAAGTCTCGCTTTCTAAAATCCGTGTTTTTCTCTTTCTCCTTTAGGTTGCCGAAGTATATATACCCTCCAGTAGCTTCCTTAAAAACAGTGCGTGGGAGATTAAAAAAAAAAAACAACCTTTAAATTCTTTCATGTTTGAAATAGCTTTAATCTTAGATTTCTTTGATAGATTGGCTAGGTATACAATTATAGGTTGGAAATATTGTTGTCTTATAATTTAAAGGCATTAATGCACTATTTTCTATCATTCATAGGCTACTGAACAGCATTCTTTTTGCTGGTGTTTGGAAATTTCTCAGTAACCAGCCTTTGTGTTGCTCTTTCTTCATTATGTGGGGCTCTTTTCTCTAGAGACTTATGTTCTTCAGATCTAAGAATGTTGCTTAGATTATATTTTTGAGAATTTCCTTCCCTTGGTTTTCTATGTTCCCTCTGGAATGCATTCTAGGAGATTTACCCAGGTTGATTTTCCTATCCTATTAAAATTATGAAATTTGGCTTAATTCCTGAGAAATCCTCCTCCAAATATGCTCTGGTTAGCATCTTTTCATAGCTTCCTATTCTTATTTCATGGATATATAATCTTATTTTATTTCTTTAAAGATGTTTATTATAATTTTCTGGTGAGTTTCTTTCTTTTCTTTGGCTATATGTTGTAAACATTTTCCCCCACCCCATGTATTCCAAATATGCTTTTTGAAAATAAAAATTACAGAATTAAGAGATTTTAATCTCTCTCTCTCTCTCTCTCTCTCTCTCTCTCTTTCTCCATTTCTTCTTCTCTCACTCCTTCTCACCCTCTTCCTTCCTTCCCTTTTCTTTTTTTTCTTTCTTCAGTACTGAGCCTTGGTCATGCTAGACAATTGCTCTACCACTGAGCTATACCCTCAGCCCCCCCATTTACTTTTACTTTTGAGACAGAATCTCCCTGCCTTCGGCCTTGAACTCACAGTCCTGCCTCAGCTTTCTGAGTTGCTGGGATTATAGGAATCTGTCTCAGTGCCCGACTTCTATTGTATTTTGTTTAGTATTATGATGGGAAAGTACTAAACTACTGAAGTATGTTCAAGAACCTTCTCTATAAAGAAAACTACTGACAGTTATGCATTTTACTTTATTTTATTTTTTTATTTCCTACAACACAAATATACAAATAGAATTTTTATAGTACTTACAGGATTGCATACTTTGGCAGGAGCTGAATAGAAGTACAAAAACTATTACATCAAAAATTGCTTATTAGCTTTCTACTAACTGGAATATGGTACTCCTCTGTCCACTATCTGGTCTCTTGTATTGTCATTTTCTAGGTCTCTTTCTGAAGCTTCCTGTTCTGGGTCTATGCTGAGAATTTTTACTACTACTTTCCTTACCATCTCATTTGCCAAGATAATTTCCTGGCTAATCTAGCCTTGAACTCACAATCATCCTACTTCAACCTCTCCAATCTCTGGGATTACAGGTGTGTGCCTGACAATTTTTTTAATCTATGTATTTATTTTTTGAGATAGGGTCTTGCTGCATAGCTCAGGCTGCTCTCAAACTCTTGATCCTCCTGCCTCTGTCTCTGGACTGCAAATTTTAATCTTTTTGCCTCAATGAAACTCTTTTTTTTTTTTGCAAGCACAAAGGATTTTATTGTCCGACACGTCGGGGTCTACTCAGCTCCATCGAACGAGAGAGCGAGAGAGACCCCGAAATGCAGAAGCGAGGGCTTTTTATACAACTTTGATTGGCCACATTGGTTGACTTTTAAACTGATTGGTTAAATCCAATAGCAAGGCGCGCACGCGGGAAGGGGGAAGGTAGCAGATGTGGGCTGAGGATAACAGGAAGCAGCAGCTTAAGATAGCTCGGGACTTCTCAAGTTGGGAGGGGTGGGGTCTCTCTGAGGCAGTGGAAAAATTTTCTTAGCCTGATCTATAAAATGGCTTTTCTATGGCTAAGCTTGGTCCTTCATTCCCCCATAATGAAACTCTTTTTACACTGCAAGTTTTAATTCTTTTTTTACTTTAGTGAATTTCTGAAAAGACAAAAAACAAAATAAGAACAACAAAAAAGTCCAAGGCATTTTAAAATAACATATTTCTATACTGCTAGTCAAAGAAAAGGCCTGTAACCATAGCCATGTGGTATCTGATCCTGTCAGATCTTGGAAGCTAAGCAGGGTCAGGCCTGGTTAGTACTTGGATAGGAGACCACCTGGGAACACCAGGTGCTGTAGGCTTGGGAGATGGACCTGGCAACCCACTCCCAAAAATCAATCCACCATCAAAAACGCTATGAACAGCAGAGAAGCACTGACAATAGTGTTTTGCCTGTGGTATGCAGGGTTGCTATGAGTTGGACACTGATTTGATGGCACCTAAAATCAAACAACAACAGGGATTAAACCTAGGGTCTCATGCATGCTAAACGAGTAATCTACCACTGAGCTGTACCCCAGCCAAATGGTTTGTTCTTATGTTCTTATTTCGATCTCTATTAAAAATTGATGGTGGGCCTGGTGGTACTCATCTGTAATCCCAGTTTCTGAGGCCAGCCTTGGCTACTTAGCAAGACTCTATCTAAAAAAAAAAAAAAAGGATCCAATTAGTCCTTACCACCTTGGTCAATACAAAACATGTACTTTCTCCAACTGTATTTGCTGTCTGTAGCTTATTGCTTCTCACTTTTCGAGAGAATTATCTTTTTGGCTTCTCGACTGAACATTTCCCACATAGAGTTTCTGAATCTTTTGGTTCTGTAGAATGGATAGAAAGCAATAGAGGGAAAAGCAGGAAGTTAGAAGGCTAAAACTGAAGCTGGCTGTAGTAGAGCCTGAAGATAGGCTGGTGTGTATTAAGGTCTAACTGAATGCTCAGAGACACTGTAGGTCCTCTGGCTCTGAGAAAATCCTGAGCAGAGCATATTTACAACAGGTTCAGCATATATTTGCTTTCCTGAGCAAACAAACCTCAGGCTACCTGACTATTCATAGTTAGTTGAGTTATTTTAAGCAAATGTTTTCACCTTCTCCATGTACTCTGCACTTGTCATTTGTCACATGAGGGTAATGTCTACCTTACCACACTGTTTGGAAGATTACAATTAGCTAATGGATTTGAAAGTACTGTAGCAAGTTAAAAATGTTCTACAAAGGCAAGGCATTTAAGTATCCTTCAAGAGCTCTGTGCTATTCTAATGGGTGGGAGGAGAGTCTTCTTGGGCACCTTGCTAGGCCAAGATAAGTGGCAGTTTCCCACAGAGATCAATGGATGTGGATGGATAGGTAATGTGAAATTGCACAGAGGCTGCTAACACTGTAGGTAAGTTTGTCTCTATGTTTCATTTTCTCTTGATTTCAGAGCTCTGCAGATGCAGTTCTTATTTTGGGGAAAGGATGCTATATGATTAAGAATGAAGTGTCATTTTTCTCTCTGAATTACCACTTCCTATTCCTTCCTTTTTACCATCTTCTTTTGAAACGATATTTTGAAATGATATTTCTTCCATATAATTAAACCTATGAAAATGTTCTTGGTATAGAATGGAATCCCCGGATTTGCCAATCATAGGAATGCATTGTATTAAGATACTTTTGGCAGTAGGTTACAAAAACAAACAAACAAACAAACCCTTGACTAAAACAGGTTATTGTAGGATCAGAGCTCTGAAAGATCATTGAGGACCCAAAACCTTTTTTAACTTCCTGCTTTGCTATCCTCGCCACTGGCTTCTTATGAATGCTGATGTCAAAGAAACCAGAGATGAACATTAGTTAAGGAGGTAAAAGCAAGTTTTAGTCAGAAACTATAGCAATAGGGGGAAAAAAAACCCTCAATAAAGAACAAAGCTCAATACTGAATTCAATAAGGAAAAGTAGGCATTTATAGCCAATGAGCTGGGTAGGGGGATTGGTGGATGGAACTTAGTAAGAGGTGAAGGTAATTCTTTGCTAAACTCATTTAATAGGATTCTTACCAGAGTGACCAGGTATCACCTGGGGGAAGAGGGGAGACCTGGTCAGATATCAAAAGTGCTCATGTATTGAGGGTGTAAAATTCTGGTTAAACAAATTAAGCAGGATTCTTGCTAAAACTGTACAAGATTGAGATGAAAGCCCCAGGAGCCTAGTGGAGTGAATGGCTCAGAGGAGCCTAACTAAAATTTGAAGAAGAGCAGAATCTTTGTTACTAATTCCCTTTAAATTCACAACATAGTTGTTGGAATTCCAAGCTTCCTATCCAGACCCAATAACTTCCAGGGGAGAGTGAGCTACTATCTCTTCCTTGGGACTCTTTTTTAAATGAAGAACTTTTCCAGAAGCTTCAACTTGATGTCTCTCAGATCTCAATGGCTAGATTGGGTTATGCACCTGCTACAAACCAGTAATTGAAAGGAGAAATGAGTTATCATGTTTGACTTGGACACATCATCTTGCTAAGTCAGCCATAATGATCACCACTAGAAGCATGCCTATTGTTTAAATTTGAATTATAATCTTTTAACTTTTCTTTCTTTTCTTCTTTCTTTTTTCTTTCTTTTTTTCTTTTTCTTTTCTTTTTTTTTTGCAGTACTTGGAGGTTGAACCCAGGACCTCATGCTTGCTTTGCAAATGCTCTATCACTGAGTTGCACCCTAAGTCTATTTTTTATTTTTTATCTTAAGACAGGGTCTCACTAAGTTATGTAGGTTGCTTTGGCCTTGAACCTGTGATCCTTCTGACTTAGCCTCTTGAGTTTCTGGGGTTATAGGTGTGAGCCACTGTGTCTGGCTTCTTTTAACTTCAATCTCAGATTCAAAATTCTCTGTTGATTGCCAGATCTGGTAAAACTGCAATTACCTAAACAATGATAATACGAATTCAGATATGGCACAACTTGCAATTGGCTCTTGGACAAGACTAGTTGCAGTTATAGCCTCCATTCTCAGGTTAGGTGGGCTAAGTTCTTATCTTTTGAGGAGGGGAAAGGGATGAAAGATGTGGAGAAATGAAAGATTTAGTGGAGATATCCTGGAAGTTCCTCTTCAGAAGCGGAGGCAAAAAAGCCAACCCCTACATTCTCAGTGTTCTTTCTACCCAGTCTCTTTAGACCAGGTTGAAGAAATGTATGTCAGTCCAACAGTGTATTCCTGGAGTCACTGCCACTCTTCTGTCAGTTCCAGCTGGCTGGAGAGCTCAAAATGATCTCCACTGAAACTTACAGTAGCAAACCACAACTCATTGAGGAGAAAATAGAGCTAGACCTCAGGAGAGCCTAGAATGCATAGCCATATTTCCAAGAACTTCTGGTTGGCTGAGTAGGTAGAAGCTATTTCTGGTTATTTCACTGTTCTCAAAGTAATTCAAAATACATTTTGCATGATTGAAGTTTTCATTTATTTAGTTATGTCAGAATATCAGTGCATTTGGTCTCTGGCCTTCATACTAGTAATGTGGTAGACTGGGAAGAAACCATGGTAAGGCATAGATTTCTTTTTTCCCCTGATCTAGGGATTGTATTGATTTCTGCTATTTGTCTCAGAAATTCTGAACTGGGCAAGAGAGAGAAAGAGGTAGAAGGACAGAAGAAAGAGAACACATAGCTAGATGCATGAATATAGAAGTTCTGGGATATTGTTGAAGCCAAGTTATCAAAGAGAAAAAGAGGCTTTCTTTGAGCTATTCCTTCCAAATAATCATAGTAAGAAACTATAATTGACCATGGCTAAAATAGTGAAAGTATGAAAACTTTCTACCAAGAGGTCAAAAACTGTTACAGTATTGTATTAGTCAGGATTCTCTAGAGAAATAGAAGCAATGGGGCACATGTAGATACATAGAAGGAGATTTACTATGATATATTAGCTCACATAATTATGGAGGCTGAGAGATCCCATAATCTGCTTCAGAACCAGGACAGCTTGTAGTATACTTGCAATTCATTCCCAAAGGTTAGAGAATCACAAATCAATTATATGAGTCTTCATCTGAGTCTGAAAGCCCAATAAACAGGAACACTGATGTCTGAGGGCAGAAGCTGGTTTTTCCAGCCCAAGAAAGAGAGCATGAATGTATTCTTTCTCTACTTTTTTTTTTCATTGTTGTATTCAGGCTCTCAATGGATTGGATATCTATCCACATTGGTGAGGGTGATCTTCAGTACTTGGTCTATTGACTAAAATGTTAAGCTCCTCTGAAAGCATACACTTTCTGAAATAATGCTTTACTAGCTATCTGGGCATCCTTTAGTAAAGCCAAGTTGACACATAAAATTAGCAGGGATGGATTTGAATAAATAACCTATATAAATGGTTAAACAGAAAAGTAACTGGGTAACAGTGGCATTAATTAAAGTGCCATCATGGGTTAATTTACAGGAAAATGTTCTTAAATTTATCCACATTCCTTTTCACTCTTGATGAAATATATGATTTTTAAAGTGTTGCAGAACAAATAGAACTTATGAAATATAATTTATGATTTCTTTTTTTTGAGTCTGAAAATAGTGTTTTTAAATACTTACGAGCTGAGCTTGGTGGCACCTGTTTGTAATCACAGCTATTTAGGAGGCTAACTTGAGCCCAGGAGTTTGAGGCCAGCTTGGACAATAGTGAGACCCTGTTTCAAAAAAAGAAAAAAAAATAGCTTCACTCAGATAAAACTTACATATCATAAAGCCACCCACTTTAAATGTATAATTGAATGATTTATGGCAAATGAATAGAATTTTGGGTAAATTTTGCAATGACTCAATTCTAGAACATTTTTCTAACCACTCATATTTCCTCATGCTCATTTGCAGTCAATCCCTATTATCGCCCTCAGCCCCAGGTAGCAATTTCTCTCTCTCTATAAATTTGTCTTTCCTGGAAATTTCATGGAAACAGAGCTACCCAATAAGTAATCTTTTATGGTTGGCTTCTTTCTCTTTACATACTGTTTTTGGGGTTCAACCATGTTGTAGCATGTATGTGAAGTTTATTCCTTTTTATTGCTCAGTAGTATTTCATTGTATGTATACACCTACCACATTTGAGTTTTCCATTCACCAGTTAATGACCATTATATGACTTACAGTTTTTGGTTATTATGAATATTGCTGCTACGAACATTTGTGTACATGTTTTTGTGTATGTTTTCATACATTGGGATTGCATGCCTAGGAATAGAATTACTAGATCATGTAATTCTAGTTTTAACTATTTAAGAAATGGCCAGACTACTTTCCAAATGGCTATACCATTTCACATTCCTACCAGCAATGTGCAAGTGTTTCAATTTCTCAGTATCCTTGTCAATATCTATTACTGTCACTTTCTGGTCATTCTAGTGTGCTGATATGCTCTTTCACTGTGGTTTTAATTTATATTTCCCTACTGACTAATAATACTGATAATTTTGTATTTGATTATTAGCCAGAGCTTCAACCCCCTCCCCCCTCAACTCCGCCACACACACACACATACAAAATGAGTTCAGGTTCAGATGTAGATGAATATGTTAATATTTATAGGGCTTGGGTTTGGTTCAGATTTGAGTTTAAGTCCTATGTATAAATAGCAGGGCTTCAAGCTGAACCTGATCCCAAACCATGAAACCATTCTGGTTTAAGCTTTCAATTTTTTTTCTGGACCTGAACTCAAACCTGAACCTAAACACAGTGGAAAATTGAATTCAGGTTCAGGTTTTAATGTGAATTTTAAAAAAATCATTAGCTATTTAAAAATTGAAAAAGAAATTGAAAAATATTTTAATTGTATGTGATTAAATAGGATTAAAATTTTAAATTCAAACCTGAATTAAACCCAAACCCTTTAAATTTTAACACATTGAACTCACACCTGAACCTGAACCCAATTTTTTGGAGGTTTGAAGCCCTGTTATTAGCCACTTGTATATTTTATTTGGTATAATGTATTCTCAAATCTTTTGACTGTTTTTAATTTGACTTCTTATTTACTTGTAGAAATTCTATATATATTCTAGATGCAAGTCTTTTTTTTTTTTTCAGATATAGGATCTGCATGATCTCTTTCCTATTCTCTAACTTGTCTTTTGGTTTTTCTTATTGAAACTTTTTTTTTTTTCTTTTTTTGGTGGTGTTTGGGACTGAACCCAGGGTCTCATTCATGCTAGGCAAGCACTCTACCACTAAGTTGTATCCCCCTTACTTTATTATTATTATTATTATTATTTTTTATTTTGAGACAAGTTCTCATTAAGTTACACAGGCTACCTCTGACTTCAAACCTGCCACCACCTCCCAAATTGCTGGGATTACAGGTGTGCACCATGGTGCCTAGCTTTTTGAAACTTTGGAAGTCCAAGTTTTTAATTTTGATGTAGTCTAATTTATCACTTTATTCTTTCATGAATCATATTTTTGGCATCATTTCTAGATTTTTTTCCCCCATTGAACATTTTTTTCTATGGTTTCTTTTAGAAGCTTATAACTTTAGCTCTTACAGTTGGATCTTTCATTTGTTTGAGTTAATTTTTGTGACTGGTATAAGTTAAGGGTCTAAAATAATTTTGTTGCCTGTGGGAATTCAATTGTCTTTGCAATATTTGTTTAAAAACCATATTGCCTTATGAACAACTATATGCCAACATACTTGGTAACCTAGAAAAAATGGACAAATGCTTAGACACATATACCTTACTGTATTTGTTACTTTTCTTGTCACTATGGCAAAATGCCTGACAGGAACAACTAAAGGGAGGAATTGCTGATGTTGGCTCATGGTTTCAGAAGGCTCAACCCCCAGGTACTTGGCTTCATATTTTTGGGCCAGTTGTGAGGCAGAACCTCGTGTGGTGAGAGATGTGGTGGAGGAGCTTCTTCACGGCAGACAAGAAGCGAAGAAAGAAAAAAGGGATACGAAAAGGGGCTAGGGCAACATATATCCCCCAAGGCAAGCCATGGTGACCTACTTCCCCCAACCTGGCCTCACTTCTTACCTTTCACCACCTCCCAATAAGGTCATCACATGAATCCATCAAGAATGTTTTAATTCTCTGTAACTGCCTTCACAGACACACCCAGAAGTGGGTGTGCTTTATGAATTTCCTATGCATTTCTTAATTCAATCAAGAGAATAATCAAAATGAACCAGCACACTCACCAAGACTGAATCATGAAGAAATAGAAAATCTGAACAGATCAATAACAAGTAGGAAGATTGAATGAGTAACAAGAATTCCTATCAAAAAATGCTCCTTTCAAAGAAAAGTCCAGGACCAGATAGCATCAATGTTGAAGTCTAACAAATATTTAAAGAAGAACTAATACCAATTCTCCTTAAGTTATTCTAATTCTTCTTCTTTCCCCCCGCCAAAAAATGAAAGGAATCCTTTGAAACATATTCTGTGAAGCCAGCATTATCCTCATACCAAAACCAGATAAAGATACAATAAGAAAAAGAAAACTACAGGATGATGTCCTTGATGAACATATACATAAAAGTCCTCATCAAAGTATCATCAAACCAATTCCAATAGCACATTAAAAAGATTATTCACCAAAATCAAGTGGGATTCACCCCAGGGATATAAGAATGGTTCAATATACACAAATTAACAAATATCACACACTATAACAACCAATTAAGGACCAAAACCATATTGTTGTTGTCAGGTGTTGTTGAGTCCAAAGCAACTCATAGCAACCCTACATACAACAGTTCCTGACACTGTGCCAGGGACATGATCTTTTTTATGTTTAAACCCATTGTTGCAGACACTGTGTCAATCCATTTAGTTGAGGGTCTTCCTCTTTTTTTGTTGATCCACCACTCTTCCAAACATGATGTCCTTCTCCAGGGATTGGTCCCTCCTAACTACATGTCTGAAATACGTAAAATGCAGTCTGGCCATCCTTGCTTCCAAGAAGCACTCTGGTTGCACTTCTTCTAGGACACATCTGTTGGTTCTTTTTGCAGTCCATGGTATATTTGATATTCATCTCCTGCACCCTAATTCAAAAGCATCAGTTATTCTCCTGTCTCCCTTATTCAATGTCCAGCTTTCACAACCATATAATGCTACTGAAAATACCATGGCATGAGTTAGGTGCACTTTCATCTTCAATGTGACATCTTTACTTTTCAATACTTTAAAGAGGTCTTTTGCAACAGCTTTTGCAATGCAATGTGTCTTTGATGTGTTTCTTTTTTTCTTTTCATGTTCATTATTTTTTTCTGTCATTTATTTTGAGAATCTCTTGTTTGGTAAATATATGTCTTAGGATTAAGATGTCTTCCAAGGGGAGTGAGTCTTTTTCACTAGGAAATGTCTTTCTTTTCGTCTGATTATTTTCTTTACTCTGAAATCTACTTTATCTGATAATATCATCAGTACTGCTTTTTCTTTATTGATGCTGTTTCAAGTAACTTTTTTTTTTCTTTTTTGCAATACTTGGGAGTTGAACCTAGGGCCTTACACATACTTTGTAAGTGCTCTACCACTGGGCTGCACCACCATTTTATCTTATTTATTTTTTTATTTTGTGAGAGGATCTTGCTAAATTATGCAGTCTGCTTCTGGCTTTGAATTTGCAATCCTCTTTTCTTAGCCTCCTGAGTCACTGGGATTAGACACATGCATCACCATATCTGGTGATTTTCTTATAAGCAGTACACAGTCAGTTTGTTGTTATTGTTGTTTTCTTTTTAGTCTTCTCTGTGAACTTGTGTTTGAGAGGTATATTGTTAGTTGTCATTGAGTAGGCTGACACTGTGCCATACCTGGCACTAGGTGAGTGCTTCTCTGCAATTCATAAGGTTTTCAATGGCTGATTGTTTTGGGCGTGGGCTTCCAGGTCCTTCTCTCTCTCTCTCTCTTTTTTTTTCTTTTTCCATACTGGGGGTTGAACCCAGAGCCTTGCGCCTGCATGCTCTGCAAGTGCTGGACCACTGCTGCGCCGCCAGCCCATTTTTTTTTTTTTTTTTAACTTTTTGGGACAGGGTCTTGCTAAGTTATGCAGACTGCCTCTAGTCTCAACTTGCAATCCTTCATCTCTGCCTCCCAAGCTGCTGGGGTTACAGGTGTGCGCCACCACGTCCGGCCAGGTTCTTCTTTTAATATATTTTTTCCAGTGCTAGATATGGAACCAAGGGCCTTAGAGTGCACAGAGCAAGCACTGTATCAACTGAGTTAAACTCCAGCCCAAGTCTTTTGATTTCTTGACTGCTGCTTCCATGGGTGTTGATTGTGGAAATGAGTAAATCAAAATTTTGGACAACCTTAATCTTTTCTCCATTTACCATGAAGCTGCTTACTGATGCAGTTGTAAGAATTTTTGTTTTCTTGATGTTGAGGTGCAATCCATGCTGAAGGCTGTGCTCTTTGATCTTCATCAGTAAATATTTCAAATCCAGTTTCAGAAAACAATGTTGTATCACTTGTATAATGCAGGTCATTAATGAGTGTTCCTCTAATTCTTCTTCTTTTTTTTTTTTTTTTTTGGTGGTACTTGGGGTTGAACCCCGGGCCTTGTGCTTGTATGCTTTGAAAGTGCTGGACCCCTGAGCTGAACCCCCAGCCCCTTTTTTTTTTTTTTTCTTTTTCAGACAGGGTCTTCCTAAGTTATGCAGACTGCCTCTTGTCTCTAACTTGCGATCCTCCTGCCTCCACCTCCCAAGCCGCTGGGATTACAGGCATTCACTACTGTGCCTGGCTTGAGTCTTCCTCCAATTCTCATGCCAAGTTCTTCTTTATGAAGTCCATCTTCAATTATTTACTCAGCATAGAGATTGAAGTGGTATGGTCAAAGGATATAGGCCTGATGCATACCTTTCCTGGCTTTAAGCCAGGCAATGTTTCCTCATTTGTGGCCCTTGTGGTGGGTGCATAAATTTGAATAACAGTCATATTAACTGGCCTTCCTTGTAGGTGAAAGAATATTATTCTATGACTGACAGCATGTAGTTTAGGACAGATTTTGAGATGTCTTTTTTGATGATGAATGCAATTCCACTTCTCTTTATCATTCCTGGCATAGTAGACCACAGGATTGATTATCTGATTCAGTCAGTCTATTTTAGCTCACTGATGCCTAGGATGTCAATGTTTATGCACTCCATTTCACTTTCAATGATTTCTAATTTTCCTGGTTTCATATTACAAGCCTTCCATGTTCCAATTATTAATGGGTGTTTACATTTGTTCTTTCTCATTTTGAGTCATGCCACATCAGCAAATGGAGATCTCTGGGGCTTTACTCCTATTGTGAAGGTCGACTCTACTTTGAGGAGGTAACTAACTCTTCCCCAATAGTCTGTTGAGTGCCTTCCAACTTGGGGGGCTCATTTTCTGGCACTATATCTGACAGTGTTTCTTTGCTATTCATAGTGTTTTCAATGGCTAATTGTTTGAGAGTTGGTTGCCATGTCCTTCTCCCTAGTCAGTTTTAATCTGGAAGTTTAGCTGAAACCTGTCCACCATGGGTGGCCCTGCTGCATTCTGAAATACTGGTGGCATAGCTTTCAGCATCTTAGAACAATAAGCCCCCATAGCCTGGCAAACTGAGGGACAATTGAGGGAAAAGCTATATAGTCATTTCAATAGATGCAGAAAACGCATTTATAAAATTCAATGTCTCTTCATGATACAAAACACTGAACAAATTAGGTATTGAGGAAAGATACCTCAACATGATAAAAGTGACTTATTATAACTAATAGTTATTATTATAACTAATAAGCCAATAGATATCATCATTCTGAAAAGGGAAAACCTTAAAGCTTTCTCTCTAAGATCTGGGACAAAACAAGAATGATCACTTTCATAACTCTTGTTCAGCATAGTTCCAGAAGTCTTAGCCAGAGTAATCAGGCAAGAGAAATAAATAAATACCATAAAAGTTAGAAAAGAAAAAATCAAATTATCACTGCAGATGACATGATGTCATATACAGAAAACCCCACTCTACCAGTAAAGTTATTATAACTAATAAATGAATTAAGTGAAGTTTCAGGATATAAAATCAACATACAATAACCAGCAGCATTGATATAGGCCAATAGTGAATTATCTGAAATAGAAAATTTAAAAATCCATTTAAAATAGCTAAAAAATACCCTAGAACAAATTTAACTAATGAGATGAAGGCTGTCTATAATAAAAATTATAATACACTGATGAAAGACATTGAAGAATATACAAAAAGTGGAAAGAGGTCTGAGTCAGAAGAATCACGAGTTCAAGACCAGCCTGGGCTACATAGTGAGTTTGAACCTAACCTGAGCTACACAGGGAGATGCTATCTCAAAAGAACCACCACAACAAAAAAAGTGGAAAGGTGTCTCATGATACCCAAAGCTATCTAAAGGTTCCATGCAATCCCTATCAAATATCAATGATATTCTTTGCAGAACTACGAAAAACAACCCTAAAATTTATATAAAACCACACACAAAAAAATCCAAATAATGAAAGCCATCTTGAGCTAAAGAACAAAGCAAAAAGCATTCTACTACCTGACTTCAAAGCATATTGCAAAGATGTGGTAATCAAAAGAGCATTCGTTGTCTTGGCATAAAATCAGACACACGGTCTACTGGGAAGAGATAGAGGCTTGAAGTTAATCCAAATGTGTATAATCAACTGCTTTAATTTTTTCCTTAGCATATATTAATTGAACAAAATAATGGGTTTTAGCTGAGTGTGGTGGCTTCTGCCTATAATCCCAGCAAATCAGGAATTGAAGGCAGGAGGATCACTGGTTTGATGCCAGGGGCAGTCTGCATAATTAGCAAGACCCTGTCTCAAGATAAAAAATTTAAAAAGGGGGCTGGGATGCAACCCAATGGTAGAATGCTTATAAAGTATGTTCATGGCCCTGGGTTCAATCCCCAAGTACCACACACACCACCCACCCCCTCAAAACCCAACCCCCTCAACACAAAACAATGTAAAACAATGGATTTCATTATGACATTTGTGTACATGTATGCGATGTACTTTGATCATATTCAATTGGCAAGAGTGTTAAGAACATGCATTGCAGAAAGGACAGTCTTTTCAATAAATGGTGCTGTGAAAAATTGGATACCCACATGCATAAAAATGAAATGAGACCCCATCTGTTACCAGTTACAAAATTAACTTAAAATGGATTAAACACTTTAGCGTGAGATCTGAAACTATAAAACTATAGAGGGGAAATGCTTTAGGACAATGGGAGAAAAGGTAGCAGAAATGCTTGAGGATAATGGCATGGAGTATTTGGACAAGACCTCAAAAGCATAGGAAACAAAAGCAAAAATAGACAAATGGGATTATATCAAATTTAACAGCTTATTTACAGAAAACAATCAACAGAATGAAGAGACAATCTACAGAATGGGAAAAAAAAGTTTGCAAGCTATACCTATGACAACGGGTTGATGTTCGGAGTATACAAGGAATTTCAAAAGGTCAACAGCAGAAAGTAACCAAATAACTTGATTAAAAATGGGCAATGGACCTAAATAGACATTTCTCAAAAGAAGGCTTATAAATGTTCAACGGTACATGAGAAAATGCTCACCATCACTAATCAACAGGGAAATGCAACTCAGAACCACAAGAAGATATTACTTCACCTCAGTGAGGCTGGCTATTATGATGGTTAATCTGGCTGTTGACCTGACTGGATAGAGAGATGGCTGGAAAATTGATAAAGCACACTTCTGGGTGAGACTGTGAGGGTGTGTCCATAGACAAGTGGCCTGTGAATCAGCAAACTGAGGGCAGCCGACCTGTCTTGAATGTGGGTGGCACCATATAGGAGGCTGGGGGCCTGGATAGATGGAACAAGAAGCAGATGAAGAAGGAAGCTTCCTGCACACATGCAAGCCCAATCCTTCTTGAATGGGTCTGTTTTTTTGCTGCTGCTGCTGCCAGGACACACCAAACTCCAGCTCCTTTGGCCTTTGTATGCAGTCTTACACTTGTGATTCTCCTGGGATCTTCCAGGCTTTCAGCCTTGGACCAGGGCAACATCACTATTATCTCTTTTTTCTGAGACTTCCAACTTCTTTGAACTGAGCAACTGTTGGTTCATCTGGCTCTTCAGTTTATAGAAAGCCATTGTGGGACTATGCAGCCTCTGATTTTATAGGTCAATTTATTAAGTCCCCTTTAATAATTATGTTTACATTCTTTTGGTTCTGTTTCTCTAGAGAACCCTGACTAACATTGTTGTTGTTAGGTGCCGTGGAGTCGGTATCCCACTCATAGTGGCCCTCATAGGGTTTTCGATGGCTGACTGTTTCGGGATTGCCTTGGGAGTGGATTGCCAGGCCCTTCTCCCATTTTTGCGGTGCTGGGAATTGAACTTGGGACCTCAGAGACTGCAGCGCAGCGCTCTACCCACTGAGCTAAATCCCAGCCCAAAACTAACAGGTGCAACTAACATAGTTATTATCAAAAAGACTAAAGATAAGAAATGCTGGCAATTATACAGAAAAGAGAGAACCCTTGCACGCTGTTGGTAGGAATGTAAATTAATACCACTGTTATGGAAAAAAGTGTGGAGATTCCTCAAAAAATTAAAAATAGAACTACCATATGATCCAGCAGTCCCATTACTGAGTATATATCCAAAAGAAATTAAATCAGTTTGTTGAAAAGACATCTGTACTCCCATGTTCACTGTGGTAATAATCATGACATTCAAGAAATGGAAGTAATCCCAAATGTTCTTCAACTGATGAATGGATAAAGAAAACGTGGTATATATACATAATGGATTAGTGTGCAGACATACAAAGGAATGAAATCCAGTCATTTGCAACAACATGGATGGAACTGGAGATAATTATGTGAAATAAAACAGATATAGAAAGACAAGTATCACATCATTTCACTCACATGTGAAATCTAAAAATATTGATCTCATATAAGTTGAGAGTAGAATGGTATTTTCCAGAGGTTAGGGCAAAGTGGGGGTTGGGGTTGGGATGAAAAATTGATCAATGGGTACTAAGTTATAGATAGAGGTGAGAAGTTCTGGCATGCTATTGCACAGTAGGGTGACTACAGGTAACAATAATGTACCATACATTTAAAAAAATAGGAAGTGTTCTGAAAGTTTTAATCATAAAGAAATGATAAATATTTGAGGAGGTAGCTATGTTTAACTTAATTTTAACATTATGTAATATATACATGTATTGAAATGTTGGATAATATCCCATTAATATGTATACTTTTATGTTTTTATATATCAGTTAAAAAGTAAAATTAAAAGAAGAAAGTGAAAAAAATCATAATGCTCCAAATGAGTCAATTTATCATAAGTATGGGGATTTATCTCTAGATTCCTAATTATTTCCAATGACTTCTATATTCATCTTTATACCTACTACACTGGCTTTATTGTTGTAGGTATATAATAACTTTTGAAATTGAGTAGTATAACTTCTTCAGATTTATTTTAAAAGTTGTTTTGGCTATTTTAAGTCCTTTGTATAGCCATATAAACTTTAAGGTCAGCTTACCAACTTATGCAAAAATGACTTCTGGGATTTTGATTGGAATTTCATTGAAATTATAGAACAATTTGGGAAAAAATTGCTATCCTAATAATATTGAAACTTCCAATCCATGAATCTGTAGTATGATTCCATTTATTTAAATATTTAATTTCTCTCAGCCATGGTGCTTTTTGTTTGTTTTTGATTTTATTTTTTGAGACAAAGTCTAACTGTGCAGTCCAGGATGGCCTGGAACTAACTATGTAGACCAGGCTGGCCTTGAACATGTGTCAATCCTACTGCCTCAGTCTCCTGACTGCTAGAATTATAGGTGTGTGCCACCATGCCCAGCTTCTCAGCATAATTTTATAGTTATCAGAGTACATGTCTTTGATTTCTTTTGTTAAACTTATTTCTAAACACTTTTAAAAATTGATTTTTATTAAGAATGAGATACTTTCTAAATTTCATTTTTGGACTGATTATTCCTACTGTTTAGAAGTAATTCTACAGCTATACCACCCTGGTATCCTATCTCATCTGATCCTGGAAGCTTAAGCAAGGCTGAGCCTGGTTAGTACTTGAATGGGAGACCACCTGGGAATACCAGGTGCTGCAGACTTGGGAGAAGGATTTGGCAGCCTACTCCTGAAACAACCAGCCATCAAAAACTCTGAATAGTTAAAGAAAGAAATAGCAGAGGACACTAAAAAATGGAAAGACCTCCCCTGCTCCTGGATAGGGAGAATTAATATTGTAAAAATGGCTATCCTACCAAAAGCAATCTATAGATTTAATGCAATACCCATGAAAATTCCACTGACTGACTTCACAGAAATAGAAAAAATGATCCAAAAATTCATATGGAACCACAAAAGAC